>CAWVNZ010000723.1:0-42880 GCA_963930735.1 Dioctria linearis
ATTATTTTTTGCAAAATTTACTATATAAAAGGCAATCCCTGGCGTAATTAAAATTTGAGACAGTAAAAAATGATTTTTTGAATAATTTACTATAGAAAAGGCAATCCCTGGCGTAATTAAAATTTGCGACAGTAAAAAATTATTTTTTGAATAATGTACTACAGAAAAGGCAATCCCTGGCGTATTTAAAACTTGCGACAGTATAAAATTATTTTTTGAATAATTTACTATAGAAAAGGCAATCCCTGGCGTAGTTAAAATTTGAGACAGTAAAAAATGATTTTTTGCAAAATTTACTATAGAAAAGGCAATCCCTGGCGTAATTAAAATTTGCGACAGTAAACAATTATTTTTTGCAAAATTTACTATAGAAAAGGCAATCCCTGGCGTAATTAAAATTTGCGACAGTAAAAAATTATTTTTTGAATAATTTACTATAGAAAAGGCAATCCCTGGCGTAATTATAATTTGCGACACTAAACAATTATTTTTTGAATAATTTACTATAGAAAAGGCAATCCCTGGCGTAATTAAAATTTGCGACAGTATAAAATTATTTTTTGAATAATTTACTATAGAAAAGGCAATCCCTGGCGTATTTAAAATTTGTGACAGAAAAAATTATTTTTTGAATAATTTACTATAGAAAAGGCAATCCCTGGCGTATTTAAAATTTGAGACAGTAAAAAATTAATTTTTGCAAAATTTACTATAGAAAAGGCAATCCCTGGCGTAATTAAAATTTGCGACAATAAAAAATTATTTTTTGCAAAATTTACTATAGAAAAGTCAATCCCTGGCGTAATTAAAATTTGAGACAGTAAAAAATGAATTTTTGAATAATTTACTATAGAAAAGGCAATCCCTGGCGTAATTAAAATTTGCGACAGTAAAAAATTATTTTTTGCAAAATTTACTATAGAAAAGGCAATCCCTGGCGTAGTTAAAATTTGAGACAGTAAAAAATTATTTTTTGCAAAATTTACTATAGAAAAGGCAATCCCTGGCGTAATTAAAATTTGAGACAGTAAAAATGAATTTTTGAATAATTTACTATAGAAAAGGCAATCCCTGGCGTAATTATAATTTGCGACAGTAAAAAATTAATTTTTGAATAATTTACTATAGAAAAGGCAATCCCTGGCGTAATTATAATTTGCGACAGTAAAAAATTATTTTTTGAATAATTTACTATAGAAAAGGCAATCCTTGGCGTATTTAAAATTTGCGACAGTAAAAAATGAATTTTTGAATAATTTACTATAGGAAAGGCAATCCCTGGCGTAATTAAAATTTGCGACACTAAACAATTATTTTTTGAATAATTTACTATAGAAAAGGCAATCCCTGGCGTATTTAAAATTTGCGACACTAAACAATTATTTTTTGCAAAATTTACTATAGAAAAGGCAATCCCTGGCGTAATTAAAATTTGCGACAGTAAAAAATTATTTTTTGAATAATTTACTATAGAAAAGGCAATCCCGGGCGTAATTAAAATTTGTGACAGAAAAAATTATTTTTTGAATAATTTACTATAGAAAAGGCAATCCTTGGCGTATTTAAAATTTGAGACAGTAAAAAATTATTTTTTTTGAATAATTTACTATAGAAAAGGCAATCCCTGGCGTAGTTAAAATTTGCGACAGTAAAAAATTATTTTTTGAATAATTTACTATAGAAAAGGCAATCCCTGGCGTAATTAAAATTTGCGACAGTAAACAATTAGTTTTTGAATAATTTACTATAGAAAAGGCAATCCCTGGAGTAATTAAAATTTTCGACAGTAAAAAATGAATTTTTGAATAATTTAATATAGAAAAGGCAATCCCTGGCGTAATTAAAATTTGCGACACTAAACAATTATTTTTTGAATAATTTACTATAGAAAAGGCAATCCCTGGCGTAATTAAAATTTGCGACAGTAAAAAATGAATTTTTGAATAATTTACTATAGAAAAGGCAATCCCTGGTGTAATTAAAATTTGAGACAGTAAAAAATTATTTTTTGAATAATTTACTATAGAAAAGGCAATCCCTGGCGTAATTAAAATTTGTGACAGAAAAAATTATTTTTTGAATTATTTACTATAGAAAAGGCAATCCCTGGCGTAATTAAAATTTGCGACACTAAACAATTATTTTTTGAATAATTTACTATAGAAAAGGCAATCCCTGGCGTAATTATAATTTGCGACAGTATAAAATTATTTTTTGAATAATTCACTATAGAAAAGGCAATCCCTGGCGTAATTAAAATTTGCGACAGTAAAAAATTATTTTTTGAATAATTTACTATAGAAAAGGCAATCCCTGGCGTAATTAAAATTTGCGACAGTAAAAAATTATTTTTTGCAAAATTTACTATAGAAAAGGCAATCCCTGGCGTAATTATAATTTGCGACAGTAAAAAATTATTTTTTGCAAAATTTACTATAGAAAAGGCAATCCCTGGCGTAATTAAAATTTGCGACAGTAAAAAATTATTTTTTGCAAAATTTACTATAGAAAGGGCAATCCCTGGCGTAATTATAATTTGCGACAGTTAAAAATTATTTTTTGCAAAATTTACTATAGAAAAGGCAATCCCTGGCGTAATTATAATTTGCGACAGTAAAAAATTATTTTTTGCAAAATTTACTATAGAAAAGGCAATCCCTGGCGTAATTAAAATTTGCGACAGTAAAAAATTATTTTTTGCAAAATTTACTATAGAAAAGGCAATCCCTGGCGTAATTAAAACTTGCGACAGTATGAAATTATTTTTTGAATAATTTACTATAGAAAAGGCAATCCCTGGCGTAATTAAAATTTGAGACAGTAAAAAATTATTTTTTGAATAATTTACTATAGAAAAGGCAATCCATGGCGTAATTAAAATTTGTGACAGAAAAAATTATTTTTTGAATAATTTACTATAGAAAAGGCAATCCCTGGCGTAATTAAAATTTGCGACACTAAACAATTATTTTTTGAATAATTTACTATAGAAAAGGCAATCCCTGGCGTAGTTATAATTTGCGACAGTATAAAATTATTTTTTGAATAATTCACTATAGAAAAGGCAATCCCTGGCGTAATTAAAATTTGCGACAGTAAAAAATTATTTTTTGAATAATTTACTATAGAAAAGGCAATCCCTGGCGTAATTAAAATTTGCGACAGTAAAAAATTTTTTTTTGAATAATTTACTATAGAAAAGGCAATCCCTGGCGTAATTAAAATTTTCTAAAGTAAAAAATGAATTTTTGAATAATTTACTAAAGAAAAGGCAATCCCTGGCGTACTTAAAATTTGCGACAGTATAAAATTATTTTTTGAATAATTTACTATAGAAAAGGCAATCCCTGGCGTAATTATAATTTGCGACAGTAAAAAATTATTTTTTGCAAAATTTACTATAGAAAAGGCAATCCCTGCCGTAATTACAATTTGCGACAGTAAAAAATTATTTTTTGCAAAATTTACTATAGAAAAGGCAATCCCTGGCGTAATTAAAATTTGAGACAGTAAAAAATTATTTTTTGAATAATTTACTATAGAAAAGGCAATCCCTGGCGTAATTAAAATTTGCGACAGTAAAAAATTATTTTTTGAATAATTTACTATAGAAAAGGCAATCCCTGGCGTAATTATAATTTGCGACAGTAAACAATTATTTTTTGCAAAATTTACTATACAAAAGGCAATCCCTGGCGTAATTAAAATTTGCGACAGTAAACAATTATTTTTTGCAAAATTTACTATAGAAAAGGCAATCCCTGGCGTAATTAAAATATGAGACTGTAAAAAATGAATTTTTGAATAATTTGCTATAGAAAAGGCAATCCCTGGCGTAATTAAAATTTGCGACAGTAAAAAATGAATATTTGAATAATTTACTATAGAAAAGGCAATCCCTGGCGTAATTAAAATTTGAGACAGTAAAAAATTATTTTTTGCAAAATTTACTATAGAAAAGGCAATCCCTGGCGTAATTAAAATTTGAGACAGTAAAAAATGAATTTTTGAATAATTTACTATAGAAAAGGCAATCCCTGGCTGTCGTAATTATAATTTGCGACAGTAAAAAATTAATTTTTGAATAATTTACTATAGAAAAGGCAATCCCTGGCGTAATTATAATTTGCGACAGTAAAAAATTATTTTTTGAATAATTTACTATAGAAAAGGCAATCCCTGGCGTATTTAAAATTTGCGACAGTAAAAAATGAATTTTTGAATAATTTACTATAGAAAAGGCAATCCCTGGCGTAATTAAAATTTGCGACACTAAACAATTATTTTTTGAATAATTTACTATAGAAAAGGCAATCCCTGGCGTATTTAAAATTTGCGACACTAAACAATTATTTTTTGCAAAATATACTATAGAAAAGGCAATCCCTGGCGTAATTAAAATTTGCGACAGTAAAAAATTATTTTTTGAATAATTTACTATAGAAAAGGCAATCCCTGGCGTAATTAAAATTTGTGACAGAAAAAATTAATTTTTGAATAATTTACTATAGAAAAGGCAATCCTTTCCGTATTTAAAATTTGAGACAGTAAAAAATTATTTTTTTTGAATAATTTACTATAGAAAAGGCAATCCTGGCGTAATTAAAATTTACGAGAGTAAAAAATTATTTTTTGAATAATTTACTATAGAAAAGGCAATCCCTGGCGTAATTAAAATTTGCGACAGTAAACAATTAGTTTTTGAATAATTTACTATAGAAAAGGCAATCCCTGGCGTAATTAAAATTTTCGACAGTAAAAAATGAATTTTTGAATAATTTACTATAGAAAAGGCAATCCCTGGCGTAATTAAAATTTGCGACACTAAACAAATTTTTTTTGAATAATTTACTATAGAAAAGGCAATCCCTGGCGTAATTAAAATTTGCGACAGTAAAAAATGAATTTTTGAATAATTTACTATAGAAAAGGCAATCCCTGGTGTAATTAAAATTTGAAACAGTAAAAAATTATTTTTTGAATAATTTACTATAGAAAAGGTAATCCCTGGCGTAATTAAAATTTGTGACAGAAAAAATTATTTTTTGAATAATTTACTATAGAAAAGGCAATCCCTGGCGTAATTAAAATTTGCGACAGTAAAAAATTATTTTTTGAATAATTTACTATAGAAAAGGCAATCCTTGGCGTAATTAAAATTTGCGACAGTAAAAAATTATTTTTTGCAAAATTTACTATAGTAGAGGCAATCCCTGACGTAATTATAATTTGCGACAGTAAAAAATTATTTTTTGCAAAATTTACTATAGAAAAGGCAATCCCTGTCGTAATTAAAATTTGCGACAGTAAAAAATTATTTTTTGCAAAATTTACTATAGAAAAGGCAATCCCTGGCGTAATTAAAATTTGCGACAGTAAAAAATTATTTTTTGAATAATTTACTATAGAAAAGGCAATCCTTTCCGTATTTAAAATTTGAGACAGTAAAAAATTATTTTTTTTGAATAATTTACTATAGAAAAGGCAATCCTGGCGTAATTAAAATTTGCGAGAGTAAAAAATTATTTTTTGAATAATTTACTATAGAAAAGGCAATCCCTGGCGTAATTAAAATTTGCGACAGTAAACAATTAGTTTTTGAATAATTTACTATAGAAAAGGCAATCCCTGGCGTAATTAAAATTTTCGACAGTAAAAAATTATTTTTTGAATAATTTACTATAAAAAAGGCAATCCCTGGCGTAATTAAAATTTGCGACAGTAAACAATTAGTTTTTGAATAATTTACTATAGAAAAGGCAATCCCTGGCGTAATTAAAATTTTCGACAGTAAAAAATGAATTTTTGAATAATTTACTATAGAAAAGGCAATCCCTGGCGTAATTAAAATTTGCGACACTAAACAATTATTTTTTGAATAATTTACTATAGAAAAGGCAATCCCTGGCGTAATTAAAATTTGCGACAGTAAAAAATGAATTTTTGAATAATTTACTATAGAAAAGGCAATCCCTGGTGTAATTAAAATTTGAAACAGTAAAAAATTATTTTTTGAATAATTTACTATAGAAAAGGTAATCCCTGGCGTAATTAAAATTTGTGACACAAAAAATTATTTTTTGAATAATTTACTATAGAAAAGGCAATCCCTGGCGTAATTAAAATTTGCGACAGTAAAAAATTATTTTTTGAATAATTTACTATAGAAAAGGCAATCCCTGGCGTAATTAAAATTTGCGACAGTAAAAAATTATTTTTTGCAAAATTTACTATAGAAGAGGCAATCCCTGACGTAATTATAATTTGCGACAGTAAAAAATTATTTTTTGCAAAATTTACTATAGAAAAGGCAATCCCTGTCGTAATTAAAATTTGCGACAGTAAAAAATTATTTTTTGCAAAATTTACTATAGAAAAGGCAATCCCTGGCTTAATTAAAATTTGCGACAGTAAAAAATTATTTTTGAATAATTTACTATAGAAAAGGCAATCCCTGGCGTAATTATAATTTGCGACAGAAAAAAATTATTTTTTGCAAAACTTACTATACAAAAGGCAATCCCTGGCGTATTTAAAATTTGCGACAGTAAAAAATTATTTTTTGAATAATTTACTATAGAAAAGGCAATCCCTGGCGTAGTTAAAATTTGCGACAGTAAAAAATGAATTTTTGAATAATTTACTAAAGAAAAGGCAATCCCTGGCGTATTTAAAATTTGCGACAGTATAAAATTATTTTTTGAATAATTTACTATAGAAAAGGCAATCCCTGGCGTAATTATAATTTGCGACAGTAAAAAATTATTTTTTGCAAAATTTACTATAGAAAAGGCAATCCCTGGCGTAATTAAAATTTGCGACAGTAAAAAATTAACTTTTGCAAAATTTACTATAGAAAAGGCAATCCCTGGCGTAATTAAAACCTGCGACAGTATAAAATTATTTTTTGAATAATTTACTATAGAAAAGGCAATCCCTGGCGTAATTAAAATTTGAGACAGTAAAAAATTATTTTTTTAATAATTTACTATAGAAAAGGCAATCCCTGGCGTAATTAAAATTTGCGACAGTAAAAAATTATTTTTTGAATAATTTACTATAGAAAAGGCAATCCCTGGTGTAATTATAATTTGCGACAGTAAACAATTATTTTTTGCAAAATTTACTATAGAAAAGGCAATCCCTGGCGTAATTAAAATTTGCGACAGTAAACAATTATTTTTTGCAAAATTTACTATAGAAAAGGCAATCCCTGGCGTAATTAAAATTTGAGACTGTAAAAAATGAATTTTTGAATAATTTACTATAGAAAAGGCAATCCCTGGCGTAATTATAATTTGCAACAGTAAAAAATTATTTTTTGAATAATTTACTATGGAAAAGGCAATCCCTGGCGTAATTAAAATTTGCGACAGTAAAAAATGAATATTTGAATAATTTACTATAGAATAGGCAATCCCTGGCGTAATTAAAATTTGAGACAGTAAAAAATTATTTTTTGCAAAATTTACTATAGAAAAGGCAATCCCTGGCGTAATTAAAATTTGAGACAGTAAAAAATGAATTTTTGAATAATTTACTTTAGAAAAGGCAATCCCTGGCGTAATTATAATTTGCGACAGTAAAAAATTAATTTTTGAATAATTTACTATAGAAAAGGCAATCCCTGGCGTAATTATAATTTGCGACAGTAAAAAATTATTTTTTGAATAATTTACTATAGAAAAGGCAATCCCTGGCGTATTTAAAATTTGCGACAGTAAAAAATGAATTTTTGAATAATTTACTATAGAAAAGGAAATCCCTGGCGTAATTAAAATTTGCGACACTAAACAATTATTTTTTGAATAATTTACTATAGAAAAGGCAATCCCTGGCGTATTAAAAATTTGCGACACTAAACAATTATTTTTTGCAAAATTTACTATAGAAAAGGCAATCCCTGGCGTAATTAAAATTTGCGACAGTAAAAAATTATTTTTTGAATAATTTACTATAGAAAAGGCAATCCCTGGCGTAATTAAAATTTGTGACAAAAAAAATTATTTTTTGAATTATTTACTATAGAAAAGGCAATCCTTGGCGTATTTAAAATTTGAGACAGTAAAAAATTATTTTTTTTGAATAATTTACTATAGAAAAGGCAATCCCTGGCGTAATTAAAATTTGCGACAGTAAAAAATTATTTTTTGAATAATTTACTATAGAAAAGGCAATCCCTGGCGTAATTAAAATTTGCCGCAGTAAACAATTAGTTTTTGAATAATTTACTATAGAAAAGGCAATCCCTGGCGTAATTAAAATTTTCGACAGTAAAAAATGAATTTTTGAATAATTTACTATAGAAAAGGCAATCCCTGGCGTAATTAAAATTTGCGACACTAAACAATTATTTTTTGAATAATTTACTATAGAAAAGGCAATCCCTGGCGTAATTAAAATTTGCGACAGTAAAAAATGAATTTTTGAATAATTTACTATAGAAAAGGCAATCCCTGGTGTAATTAAAATTTGAGACAGTAAAAAATTATTTTTTGAATAATTTACAATAGAAAAGGCAATCCCTGGCGTAATTAAAATTTGTGACAGAAAAAATTATTTTTTGAATAATTTACTATAGAAAAGGCAATCCCTGGCGTAATTAAAATTTGCGACACTAAACAATTATTTTTTGAATAATTTACTATAGAAAAGGCAATCCCTGGCGTAATTATAATTTGCGACAGTATAAAATTATTTTTTGAATAATTCACTATAGAAAATGCAATCCCTGGCGTAATTAAAATTTGCGACAGTAAAAAATTATTTTTTGAATAATTTACTATAGAAAAGGCAATCCCTGGCGTAATTATAATTTGCGACAGTAAAAAATTATTTTTTGCAAAATTTACTATAGAAAAGGCAATCCCTGGCGTAATTAAAATTTGCGACAGTAAAAAATTATTTTTTGCAAAATTTACTATAGAAAAGGCAATCCCTGGCGTAATTATAATTTGCGACAGAAAAAAATTATTTTTTGCAAAACTTACTATACAAAAGGCAATCCCTGGCGTATTTAAAATTTGCGACAGTAAAAAATTATTTTTTGAATAATTTACTATAGAAAAGGCAATCCCTGGCGTAGTTAAAATTTGCACAGTAAAAAATGAATTTTTGAATAATTTACTAAAGAAAAGGCAATCCCTGGCGTATTTAAAATTTGCGACAGTATAAAATTATTTTTTGAATAATTTACTATAGAAAAGGCAATCCCTGCCGTAATTATAATTTGCGACAGTAAAAAATTATTTTTTGCAAAATTTACTATAGAAAAGGCAATCCCTGGCGTAATTAAAATTTGCGACAGTAAAAAATTAATTTTTGCAAAATTTACTATAGAAAAGGCAATCCCTGGCGTAATTAAAACCTGCGACAGTATAAAATTATTTTTTGAATAATTTACTATAGAAAAGGCAATCCCTGGCGTAATTAAAATTTGCGACACTAAACAATTATATTTTGCAAAATTTACTATACAAAAGGCAATCCCTGGCGTAATTAAAATTTGCGACAGTATAAAATTATTTTTTGAATATTTTACTATAGAAAAGGCAATCCCTGGCGTAATTAAAATTTGCGACAGTAAAAAATTAATTTTTGCAAAATTTAGTATAGAAAAGGCAATCCCTGGCGTATTTAAAATTTGCAACAGTAAAAAATTATTTTTTGAATAATTTACTATAGAAAAGGCAATCCCTGGCGTAATTAAAATTTGAGACAGTAAAAAATTATTTTTTGAATAATTTACTATAGAAAAGGCAATCCCTGGCGTAATTAAAATTTGCGACAGTAAAAAATTATTTTTTGAATAATTTACTATAGAAAAGGCAATCCCTGGCGTAATTATAATTTGCGACAGTAAACAATTATTTTTTGCAAAATTTACTATAGAAAAGGCAATCCCTGGCGTAATTAAAATTTGCGACAGTAAACAATTATTTTTTGCAAAATTTACTATAGAAAAGGCAATCCCTGGCGTAATTAAAATTTGCGACAGTAAAAAATGAATATTTGAATAATTTACTATAGAATAGGCAATCCCTGGCGTAATTAACATTTGAGACAGTAAAAAATTATTTTTTGCAAAATTTACTATAGAAAAGGCAATCCCTGGCGTAATTAAAATTTGAGACAGTAAAAAATGAATTTTTGAATAATTTACTATAGAAAAGGCAATCCCTGGCGTAATTATAATTTGCGACAGTAAAAAATTAATTTTTGAATAATTTACTATAGAAAAGGCAATCCCTGGCGTAATTATAATTTGCGACAGTAAAAAATTATTTTTTGAATAATTTACTATAGAAAAGGCAATCCCTGGCGTATTTAAAATTTGCGACAGTAAAAAATGAATTTTTGAATAATTTACTATAGAAAAGGCAATCCCTGGCGTAATTAAAATTTGCGACAGTAAAAAATTATTTTTTGAATAATTTACTATAGAAAAGGCAATCCGTGGCGTAATTAAAATTTGCGACACTAAACAATTATTTTTTGCAAAATTTACTATACAAAAGGCAATCCCTGGCGTAATTAAAATTTGAGACTGTAAAAAATGAATTTTTGAATAATTTACTATAGAAAAGGCAATCCCTGGCGTAATTATAATTTGCAACAGTAAAAAATTATTTTTTGAATAATTTACTATGGAAAAGGCAATCCCTGGCGTAATTAAAATTTGCGACAGTAAAAAATGAATATTTGAATAATTTACTATAGAATAGGCAATCCCTGGCGTAATTAAAATTTGAGACAGTAAAAAATTATTTTCTGCAAAATTTACTATAGAAAAGGCAATCCCTGGCGTAATTAAAATTTGAGACAGTAAAAAATGAATTTTTGAATAATTTACTATAGAAAAGGCAATCCCTGGCGTAATTATAATTTGCGACAGTAAAAAATTAATTTTTGAATAATTTACTATAGAAAAGGCAATCCCTGGCGTAATTATAATTTGCGACAGTAAAAAATTATTTTTTGAATAATTTACTATAGAAAAGGCAATCCCTGGCGTATTTAAAATTTGCGACAGTAAAAAATGAATTTTTGAATAATTTACTATTGAAAAGGCAATCCCTGGCGTAATTAAAATTTGCGACACTAAACAATTATTTTTTGAATAATTTACTATAGAAAAGGCAATCCCTGGCGTGATTAAAATTTGCGACAGTAAAAAATGAATTTTTGAATAATTTACTATAGAAAAGGCAATCCCTGGTGTAATTAAAATTTGAGACAGTAAAAAATTATTTTTTGAATAATTTACAATAGAAAAGGCAATCCCTGGCGTAATTAAAATTTGTGACAGAAAAAATTATTTTTTGAATAATTTACTATAGAAAAGGCAATCCCTGGCGTAATTAAAATTTGTGACAGAAAAAATTATTTTTTGAATAATTTACTATAGAAAAGGCAATCCCTGGCGTAATTAAAATTTGCGACACTAAACAATTATTTTTTGAATAATTTACTATAGAAAAGGCAATCCCTGGCGTAATTATAATTTGCGACAGTATAAAATTATTTTTGAATAATTCACTATAGAAAAGGCAATCCTGGCGTAATTAAAATTTGCGAGAGTAAAAAATTATTTTTTGAATAATTTACTATAGAAAAGGCAATCCCTGGCGTAATTATAATTTGCGACAGTAAAAAATTATTTTTTGCAAAATTTACTATAGAAAAGGCAATCCCTGGCGTAATTAAAATTTGCGACAGTAAAAAATTATTTTTTGCAAAATTTACTATAGAAAAGGCAATCCCTGGCGTAATTAAAATTTGCGACAGTAAAAAATTATTTTTTGAATAATTTACTATAGAAAAGGCAATCCCTGGCGTAATTATAATTTGCGACAGAAAAAAATTATTTTTTGCAAAACTTACTATACAAAAGGCAATCCCTGGCGTATTTAAAATTTGCGACAGTAAAAAATTATTTTTTGAATAATTTACTATAGAAAAGGCAATCCCTGGCGTAGTTAAAATTTGCACAGTAAAAAATGAATTTTTGAATAATTTACTAAAGAAAAGGCAATCCCTGGCGTATTTAAAATTTGCGACAGTATAAAATTATTTTTTGAATAATTTACTATAGAAAAGGCAATCCCTGCCGTAATTATAATTTGCGACAGTAAAAAATTATTTTTTGCAAAATTTACTATAGAAAAGGCAATCCCTGGCGTAATTAAAATTTGCGACAGTAAAAAATTAATTTTTGCAAAATTTACTATAGAAAAGGCAATCCCTGGCGTAATTAAAACCTGCGACAGTATAAAATTATTTTTTGAATAATTTACTATAGAAAAGGCAATCCCTGGCGTAATTAAAATTTGAGACAGTAAAAAATTATTTTTTGAATAATTTACTATAGAAAAGGCAATCCCTGGCGTAATTAAAATTTGCGACAGTAAAAAATTATTTTTTGAATAATTTACTATAGAAAAGGCAATCCCTGGCGTAATTATAATTTGCGACAGTAAACAATTATTTTTTGCAAAATTTACTATAGAAAAGGCAATCCCTGGCGTAATTAAAATTTGCGACAGTAAACAATTATTTTTTGCAAAATTTACTATAGAAAAGGCAATCCCTGGCGTAATTAAAATTTGCGACAGTAAAAAATGAATATTTGAATAATTTACTATAGAATAGGCAATCCCTGGCGTAATTAACATTTGAGACAGTAAAAAATTATTTTTTGCAAAATTTACTATAGAAAAGGCAATCCCTGGCGTAATTAAAATTTGAGACAGTAAAAAATGAATTTTTGAATAATTTACTATAGAAAAGGCAATCCCTGGCGTAATTATAATTTGCGACAGTAAAAAATTAATTTTTGAATAATTTACTATAGAAAAGGCAATCCCTGGCGTAATTATAATTTGCGACAGTAAAAAATTATTTTTTGAATAATTTACTATAGAAAAGGCAATCCCTGGCGTATTTAAAATTTGCGACAGTAAAAAATGAATTTTTGAATAATTTACTATAGAAAAGGCAATCCCTGGCGTAATTAAAATTTGCGACAGTAAAAAATTATTTTTTGAATAATTTACTATAGAAAAGGCAATCCGTGGCGTAATTAAAATTTGCGACACTAAACAATTATTTTTTGCAAAATTTACTATACAAAAGGCAATCCCTGGCGTAATTAAAATTTGAGACTGTAAAAAATGAATTTTTGAATAATTTACTATAGAAAAGGCAATCCCTGGCGTAATTATAATTTGCAACAGTAAAAAATTATTTTTTGAATAATTTACTATGGAAAAGGCAATCCCTGGCGTAATTAAAATTTGCGACAGTAAAAAATGAATATTTGAATAATTTACTATAGAATAGGCAATCCCTGGCGTAATTAAAATTTGAGACAGTAAAAAATTATTTTCTGCAAAATTTACTATAGAAAAGGCAATCCCTGGCGTAATTAAAATTTGAGACAGTAAAAAATGAATTTTTGAATAATTTACTATAGAAAAGGCAATCCCTGGCGTAATTATAATTTGCGACAGTAAAAAATTAATTTTTGAATAATTTACTATAGAAAAGGCAATCCCTGGCGTAATTATAATTTGCGACAGTAAAAAATTATTTTTTGAATAATTTACTATAGAAAAGGCAATCCCTGGCGTATTTAAAATTTGCGACAGTAAAAAATGAATTTTTGAATAATTTACTATTGAAAAGGCAATCCCTGGCGTAATTAAAATTTGCGACACTAAACAATTATTTTTTGAATAATTTACTATAGAAAAGGCAATCCCTGGCGTGATTAAAATTTGCGACAGTAAAAAATGAATTTTTGAATAATTTACTATAGAAAAGGCAATCCCTGGTGTAATTAAAATTTGAGACAGTAAAAAATTATTTTTTGAATAATTTACAATAGAAAAGGCAATCCCTGGCGTAATTAAAATTTGTGACAGAAAAAATTATTTTTTGAATAATTTACTATAGAAAAGGCAATCCCTGGCGTAATTAAAATTTGCGACACTAAACAATTATTTTTTGAATAATTTACTATAGAAAAGGCAATCCCTGGCGTGATTAAAATTTGCGACAGTAAAAAATGAATTTTTGAATAATTTACTATAGAAAAGGCAATCCCTGGTGTAATTAAAATTTGAGACAGTAAAAAATTATTTTTTGAATAATTTACAATAGAAAAGGCAATCCCTGGCGTAATTAAAATTTGTGACAGAAAAAATTATTTTTTGAATAATTTACTATAGAAAAGGCAATCCCTGGCGTAATTAAAATTTGCGACACTAAACAATTATTTTTTGAATAATTTACTATAGAAAAGGCAATCCCTGGCGTAATTATAATTTGCGACAGTATAAAATAATTTTTTGAATAATTCACTATAGAAAAGGCAATCCCTGGCGTAATTAAAATTTGCGAGAGTAAAAAATTATTTTTTGAATAATTTACTATAGAAAAGGCAATCCCTGGCGTAATTATAATTTGCGACAGTAAAAAATTATTTTTTGCAAAATTTACTATAGAAAAGGCAATCCCTGGCGTAATTAAAATTTGCGACAGTAAAAAATTATTTTTTGCAAAATTTACTATAGAAAAGGCAATCCCTGGCGTAATTAAAATTTGCGACAGTAAAAAATTATTTTTTGAATAATTTACTATAGAAAAGGCAATCCCTGGCGTAATTATAATTTGCGACAGAAAAAAATTATTTTTTGCAAAACTTACTATACAAAAGGCAATCCCTGGCGTATTTAAAATTTGCGACAGTAAAAAATTATTTTTTGAATAATTTACTATAGAAAAGGCAATCCCTGGCGTAGTTAAAATTTGCACAGTAAAAAATGAATTTTTGAATAATTTACTAAAGAAAAGGCAATTCCTGGCGTATTTAAAATTTGCGACAGTATAAAATTATTTTTTGAATAATTTACTATAGAAAAGGCAATCCCTGCCGTAATTATAATTTGCGACAGTAAAAAATTATTTTTTGCAAAATTTACTATAGAAAAGGCAATCCCTGGCGTAATTAAAATTTGCGACAGTAAAAAATTAATTTTTGCAAAATTTACTATAGAAAAGGCAATCCCTGGCGTAATTAAAACCTGCGACAGTATAAAATTATTTTTTGAATAATTTACTATAGAAAAGGCAATCCCTGGCGTAATTAAAATTTGCGACACTAAACAATTATATTTTGCAAAATTTACTATACAAAAGGCAATCCCTGGCGTAATTAAAATTTGCGACAGTATAAAATTATTTTTTGAATAATTTACTATAGAAAAGGCAATCCCTGGCGTAATTAAAATTTGCGACAGTAAAAAATTAATTTTTGCAAAATTTACTATAGAAAAGGCAATCCCTGGCGTATTTAAAATTTGCAACAGTAAAAAATTATTTTTTGAATAATTTACTATAGAAAAGGCAATCCCTGGCGTAATTAAAATTTGAGACAGTAAAAAATTATTTTTTGAATAATTTACTATAGAAAAGGCAATCCCTGGCGTAATTAAAATTTGCGACAGTAAAAAATTATTTTTTGAATAATTTACTATAGAAAAGGCAATCCCTGGCGTAATTATAATTTGCGACAGTAAACAATTATTTTTTGCAAAATTTACTATAGAAAAGGCAATCCCTGGCGTAATTAAAATTTGCGACAGTAAACAATTATTTTTTGCAAAATTTACTATAGAAAAGGCAATCCCTGGCGTAATTAAAATTTGCGACAGTAAAAAATGAATATTTGAATAATTTACTATAGAATAGGCAATCCCTGGCGTAATTAACATTTGAGACAGTAAAAAATTATTTTTTGCAAAATTTACTATAGAAAAGGCAATCCCTGGCGTATTTATAATTTGCGACACTAAACAATTATTTTTTGCAAAATTTACTATACAAAAGGCAATCCCTGGCGTAATTAAAATTTGCGACAGTATAAAATTATTTTTTGAATAATTTACTATAGAAAAGGCAATCCCTGGCGTAATTAAAATTTGCGACAGTAAAAAATTAATTTTTGCAAAATTTACTATAGAAAAGGCAATCCCTGGCGTATTTAAAATTTGCAACAGTAAAAAATTATTTTTTGAATAATTTACTATAGAAAAGGCAATCCCTGGCGTAATTAAAATTTGAGACAGTAAAAAATTATTTTTTGAATAATTTACTATAGAAAAGGCAATCCCTGGCGTAATTAAAATTTGCGACAGTAAAAAATTATTTTTTGAATAATTTACTATAGAAAAGGCAATCCCTGGCGTAATTATAATTTGCGACAGTAAACAATTATTTTTTGCAAAATTTACTATAGAAAAGGCAATCCCTGGCGTAATTAAAATTTGCGACAGTAAACAATTATTTTTTGCAAAATTTACTATAGAAAAGGCAATCCCTGGCGTAATTAAAATTTGCGACAGTAAAAAATGAATATTTGAATAATTTACTATAGAAAAGGCAATCCCTGGCGTAATTAAAATTTGAGACAGTAAAAAATTATTTTTTGCAAAATTTACTATAGAAAAGGCAATCCCTGGCGTAATTAAAATTTGAGACAGTAAAAAATGAATTTTTGAATAATTTACTATAGAAAAGGCAATCCCTGGCGTAATTATAATTTGCGACAGCAAAAAATTAATTTTTGAATAATTTACTATAGAAAAGGCAATCCCTGGCGTAATTATGATTTGCGACAGTAAAAAATTATTTTTTGAATAATTTACTATAGAAAATGCAATCCCTGGCGTAATTAAAATTTGTGACAGAAAAAATTATTTTTTGAATAATTTACTATAGAAAAGGCAATCCTTGGCGTATTTAAAATTTGAGACAGAAAAAAATTATTTTTTTTGAATAATTTACTATAGAAAAGGCAATCCCTGGCGTAATTAAAATTTGCGACAGTAAAAAATTATTTTTTGAATAATTTACTATAGAAAAGGCAATCCCTGGCGTAATTAACATTTGCGAAAATAAACAATTAGTTTTTGAATAATTTACTATAGAAAAGGCAATCCCTGGCGTAATTAAAATTTGCGACAGTAAAAAATGAATTTTTGAATAATTTACAATAGAAAAGGCAATCCCTGGCGTAATTAAAACCTGCGACAGTATAAAATTATTTTTTGAAAAATTTACTATAGAAAAGGCAATCCCTGGCGTAATTAAAATTTGCGACACTAAACAATTATTTTTTGCAAAATTTACTATACAAAAGGCAATCCCTGGCGTAATTAAAATTTGCGACAGTATAAAATTATTTTTTGAATAATTTACTATAGAAAAGGCAATCCCTGGCGTAATTAAAATTTGCGACAGTAAAAAATTAATTTTTGCAAAATTTACTATAGAAAAGGCAATCCCTGGCGTATTTAAAATTTGCAACAGTAAAAAATTATTTTTTGAATAATTTACTATAGAAAAGGCAATCCCTGGCGTAATTAAAATTTGAGACAGTAAAAAATTATTTTTTGAATAATTTACTATAGAAAAGGCAATCCCTGGCGTAATTAAAATTTGCGACAGTAAAAAATTATTTTTTGAATAATTTACTATAGAAAAGGCAATCCCTGGCGTAATTATAATTTGCGACAGCAAACAATTATTTTTTGCAAAATTTACTATAGAAAAGGCAATCCCTGGCGAATTAAAATTTGCGACAGTAAACAATTATTTTTTGCAAAATTTACTATAGAAAAGGCAATCCCTGGCGTAATTAAAATTTCAGACTGTAAAAAATGAATTTTTGAATAATTTACTATAGAAAAGGCAATCCCTGGCGTAATTATAATTTGCAACAGTAAAAAATTATTTTTTGAATAATTTACTATAGAAAAGGCAATCCCTGCCGTAATTAAAATTTGCGACAGTAAAAAATGAATATTTGAATAATTTACTATAGAAAAGGCAATCCCTGGCGTAATTAAAATTTGAGACAGTAAAAAATTATTTTTTGCAAAATTTACTATAGAAAAGGCAATCCCTGGCGTAATTAAAATTTGAGACAATAAAAAATTAATTTTTGAATAATTTACTATAGAAAAGGCAATCCCTGGCGTAATTATAATTTGCGACAGTAAAAAATTAATTTTTGAATAATTTACTATAGAAAAGGCAATCCCTGGCGTAATTATAATTTGCTACAGTAAAAAATTATTTTTTGAATAATTTACTATAGAAAAGGCAATCCCTGGCGTATTTAAAATTTGCGACAGTAAAAAATGAATTTTTGAATAATTTACTATAGAAAAGGCAATCCCTGGCGTAATTATAATTTGCGACAGTAAAAAATTATTTTTTGAATAATTTACTATAGAAAAAGGCAATCCCTGGCGTAATTAAAATTTGTGACAGAAAAAATTATTTTTTTGAATAATTTACTATAGAAAAGGCAATCCTTGGCGTATTTAAAATTTGAGACAGTAAAAAATTATTTTTTTTGAATAATTTACTATAGAAAAGGCAATCCCTGGCGTAATTAAAATTTGCGACAGTAAAAAATTATTTTTTGAATAATTTACTATAGAAAAGGCAATTACTGGCGTAATTAAAATTTGCGACAGTAAACAATTAGTTTTTGAATAATTTACTATAGAAAAGGCAGTCCCTGGCGTAATTAAAATTTGCGACAGTAAAAAATGAATTTTTGAATAATTTACTATAGAAAAGGCAATCCCTGGCGTAATTAAAATTTGCGACACTAAGCAATTATTTTTTGAATAATTTACTATAGAAAAGGCAATCCCTGGCGTAATTAAAATTTGCGACAGTAAAAAATGAATTTTTGAATAATTTACTATAGAAAAGGCAATCCCTGGCGTAATTAAAATTTGAGACAGTAAAAAATTATTTTTTGAATAATTTACTATAGAAAAGGCAATCCTTGGCGTATTTAAAATTTGAGACAGAAAAAAATTATTTTTTTTGAATAATTTACTATAGAAAAGGCAATCCCTGGCGTAATTAAAATTTGCGACAGTAAAAAATCATTTTTTGAATAATTTACTATAGAAAAGCAATCCCTGGCGTAATTAACATTTGCGAAAATAAACAATTAGTTTTTGAATAATTTACTATAGAAAAGGCAATCCCTGGCGTAATTAAAATTTGCGACAGTAAAAAATGAATTTTTGAATAATTTACTATAGAAAAGGCAATCCCTGGCGTAATTAAAACCTGCGACAGTATAAAATTATTTTTTGAATAATTTACTATAGAAAAGGCAATCCCTGGCGTAATTAAAATTTGCGACACTAAACAATTATTTTTTGCAAAATTTACTATACAAAAGGCAATCCCTGGCGTAATTAAAATTTGCGACAGTATAAAATTATTTTTTGAATAATTTACTATAGAAAAGGCAATCCCTGGCGTAATTAAAATTTGCGACAAAAAAAATTAATTTTTGCAAAATTTACTATAGAAAAGGCAATCCCTGGCGTATTTAAAATTTGCAACAGTAAAAAATTATTTTTTGAATAATTTACTATAGAAAAGGCAATCCCTGGCGTAATTAAAATTTGAGACAGTAAAAAATTATTTTTTGAATAATTTACTATAGAAAAGGCAATCCCTGGCGTAATTAAAATTTGCGACAGTAAAAAATTATTTTTTGAATAATTTATTATAGAAAAGGCAATCCCTGGCGTAATTATAATTTGCGACAGCAAACAATTATTTTTTGAATAATTTACTATAGAAAAGGCAATCCCTGGCGTAATTATAATTTGCAACAGTAAAAAATTATTTTTTGAATAATTTACTATAGAAAAGGCAATCCCTGGCGTAATTAAAATTTGCGACAGTAAAAAATGAATATTTGAATAATTTACTATAGAAAAGGCAATCCCTGGCGTAATTAAAATTTGAGACAGTAAAAAATTATTTTTTGAATAATTTACTATAGAAAAGGCAATCCCTGGCGTAATTAAAATTTGAGACAGTAAAAAATTATTTTTTGAATAATTTACTATAGAAAAGGCAATCCCTGGCGTAATTAAAATTTGTGACAGAAAAAATTATTTTTTGAATAATTTACTATAGAAAAGGCAATCCCTGGCGTAATTAAAATTTGCGACACTAAACAATTATTTTTTGAATAATTTACTATAGAAAAGGCAATCCCTGGCGTAATTATAATTTGCGACAGTATAAAATTATTTTTTGAATAATTCACTATAGAAAAGGCAATACCTGGCGTAATTAAAATTTGCGACAGTAAAAAATTATTTTTTGAATAATTTACAATAGAAAAGGCAATCCCGGGCGTAATTAAAATTTGCGACAGTAAAAAATTATTTTTTGCAAAATTTACTATAGAAAAGGCAATCCCTGGCGTAATTATAATTTGCGACAGTAAAAAATTATTTTTTGCAAAATTTACTATAGAAAAGGCAATCCCTGGCGTAATTAAAATTTGCGACAGTAAAAAATTATTTTTTACAAAATTTACTATAGAAGAGGCAATCCCTGGCGTAATTAAAATTTGCGACAGTAAAAAATGAATTTTTGAATAATTTACTATAGAAAAGGCAATCCCTGGCATAATTAAAATTTGCGACAGTGAAAAATTATTTTTTGCAAAATTTACTATAGAAAAGGCAATCCCTGGCGTAATTAAAATTTGCGACAGTAAAAAATGAATTTTTGAATAATTTACTATAGAAAAGGCAATCCCTGGCGTAATTATAATTTGCGACCGTATAAAATTATTTTTTGAATAATTCACTATAGAAAAGGCAATCCCTGGCGTAATTAAAATTTGTGACAGAAAAAATTATTTTTTGAATAATTTACTATAGAAAAGGCAATCCCTGGCGTAATTAAAATTTTTGACAGAAAAAATTATTTTTTGAATAATTTACTATAGAAAAGGCAATCCCTGGCGTAATTAAAATTTGCGACAGTAAAAATTACTTTTTGAATAATTTACTATAGAAAAGGCAATCCCTGGCGTAATTAAAATTTGCGACAGTAAAAAATTATTTTTTGCAAAATTTACTATAGAAAAGGCAATCCCTGGCGTAATTAAAATTTGCGACAGTAAAAAATTAATTTTTGCAAAATTTACTATAGAAAAGGCAATCCCTGGCGTAATTAAAATTTGCGACAGTAAAAAATTAATTTTTGAATAATTTACTATAGAAAAGGCAATCCCTGGCGTAATTATAATTTGCGACACTAAACAATTATTTTTTGAATAATTTACTATAGAAAAGGCAATCTCTGGCATAATTAAAATTTGAGGCAGTAAAAAATAATTTTTTGCAAAATTTACTATAGAAAAGGCAATCCCTGGCGTAATTAAAATTTGCGACAGTAAAAAATTAATTTTTGCAAAATTTACTATAGAAAAGGCAATCCCTGGCGTATTTAAAATTTGAGACAGTAAAAAATTATTTTTTGAATAATTTACTATAGAAAAGGCAATCCCTGGCGTAATTAAAATTTGCGACAGTAAAAAATTATTTTTTGAATAATTTACTATAGAAAAGGCAATCCCTGGCGTAATTATAATTTGCGACAGTAAAAAATGAATTTTTGAATAATTTGCTATAGAAAAGGCAATCCCTGGCGTAATTAAAATTTGAGACAGTAAAAAATTAATTTTTGCAAAATTTACTATAGAAAAGGCAATCCCTGGCGTAATTAAAATTTGCGACAGTAAAAAATTATTTTTTGCAAAATTTACTATAGAAAAGGCAATCCCTGGCGTAATTAAAATTTGCGACAGTAAAAAATTATTTTTGCAAAATTTACTATAGAAAAGGCAATCCCTGGTGTAATTAAAATTTGCGACAGCAAAAAATTATTTTTTGCAAAATTTACTATACAAAAGGCAATCCCTGGCGTATTTAAAATTTGCGACACTAAACAATTATTTTTTGCAAAATTTACTATAAAAAGGCAATCCTGGCGTAATTAAAATTTGCGACACTAAACAATTATTTTTTGCAAAAATTTACTATAGAAAAGGCAATCCCTGGCGTAATTATAATTTGCGACAGTTAAAAAATGAATTTTTGAATAATTTACTATAGAAAAGGCAATCCCTGGCGTAATTAAAATTTGAGACAGTAAAAAATTATTTTTTGAATAATTTACTATAGAAAGGGCAATCCCCGGCGTAATTAAAATTTGCGACACTAAAAAATTATTTTTTGCAAAATTTACTATAGAAAAAGGCAATCCCTGGCGTATTTAAAATTTGCGACAGTAAAAAATTATTTTTTGCAAAATTTACTATAGAAAAGGCAATCCCTGGCGTAATTAAAATTTGCGAAAGTAAAAAATGAATTTTTGCAAAATTTACTATAGAAAAGGCAATCCCTGGCGTAATTAAAATTTGCGACAGTAAAAAATTATTTTTTGCAAAATTTACTATAGAAAAGGCAATCCCTGGCGTAATTAAAATTTGCGACAGCAAAAAATTATTTTTTGCAAAATTTACTATACAAAAGGCAATCCCTGGCGTATTTAAAATTTGCGACACTAAACAATTATTTTTTGCAAAATTTACTATACAAAAGGCAATCCCTGGCGTATTTAAAATTTGCAACAGTAAAAAATTATTTTTTGCAAAATTTACTATAGAAAAGGCAATCCCTGGCGTAATTAAAATTTGAGACAGTAAAAAATCATTTTTTGAATAATTTACTATAGAAAAGGCAATCCCTGGCGTAATTAAAATTTGCGACAGTAAAAAATGAATTTTGAATAATTTACTATAGAAAAGGCAATCCCTGGCGTAATTAAAATTTGCGACACTAAACAATTATTTTTTGCAAAACTTACTATAGAAAAGGCAATCCCTGGCGTAATTATAATTTGCGAGAGTAAAAAATGAATTTTTGAATAATTTACTATAGAAAAGGCAATCCCTGGCGTAATTAAAATTTGAGACAGTAAAAAATTATTTTTTGAATAATTTACTATAGAAAAGGCAATACCTGGCGTAATTAAAATTTGCGATACTAAACAATTATTTTTTTGCAAAATTTACTATAGAAAAGGCAATCCCTGGCGTATTTAAACTTTGCGACAGTAAAAAATTATTTTTTGAATAATTTACTATAGAAAAGGCAATCCCTGACGTAATTAAAATTTGCAACAGTAAAAAATTATTTTTTGAATAATTTACTATAGAAAAGCCAATCCCTGGCGTAATTAAAATTTGCGACAGCAAAAATTATTTTTTGCAAAATTTACTATAGAAAAGGCAATCCCTGGCGTAATTAAAATTTGCGACAGTAAAAAATGAATTTTTGAATAATTTACTATAGAAAAGGCAATCCCTGGCGTAATTAAAATTTGCGACAGTAAAAAATTATTTTTTGAATAATTTACTATAGAAAAGGCAATCCCTGGCGTAATTAAAATTTGCGACACTAAACAATTATTTTTTGCAAAATTTACTATGGAAAAGGCAATCCCTGGCGTAATTAAAATTTGCGACAGTAAAAAAATGAATTTTTGAATAATTTACTATAGAAAAGGCAATTCCTGGCGTAATTAAAATTTGCGACAGTAAAAAATTATTTTTTGCAAAATTTACTATAGAAAAGGCAATCCCCGGCGTATTTAAAATTTGAGACAGTAAAAAATGAATTTTTGAATAATTTACTATAGAAAAGGCAATCCCTGGCGTAACTAAAATTTGAGACAGTAAAAAATAATTTTTTGAATAATTTACTATAGAAAAGGCAATCCCTGGCGTAATTAAAATTTGCGACACTAAACAATTATTTTTTGCAAAATTTACTATAGAAAAGGCAATCCCTGGCGTAATTATAATTTGCAGCAGTAAAAAATTATTTTTTGCAAAATTTACTATAGAAAAGGCAATCCCTGGCGTAATTAAAATTTGAGACAGTAAAAAATTATTTTTTGAATAATTTACTATAGAAAAGGCAATCCCGTAATTAAAATTTGCGACAGTAAAAAATTAATTTTTGAATAATTTACTATAGAAAAGGCAATCCCTGGCGCAATTAAAATTTGCGACAGTAAAAAATTATTTTTTGAATAATTTACTATAGAAAAGGCAATCCCTGGCGTAATTAAAATTTGCGACAGTAAACAATTAGTTTTTGAATAATTTACTATAGAAAAGGCGATCCCTGGCGTAATTAAAATTTGCGACAGTAAAAAATGAATTTTTGAATAATTTACTATAGAAAAGGCAATCCCTGGCGTAATTAAAATTTGCGACACTAAACAATTATTTTTTGAATAATTTACTATAGAAAAGGCAATCCCTGGCGTAATTAAAATTTGCGATAGTAAAAAATGAATTTTTGAATAATTTACTATAGAAAAGGCAATCCCTAGCGTAATTAAAATTTGAGACAGTAAAAAATTATTTTTTGAATAATTTACTATAGAAAAGGCAATCCCTGGCGTAATTAAAATTTGTGACAGAAAAAATTATTTTTTGAATAATTTACTATAGAAAAGGCAATCCTTGGCGTAATTATAATTTGCGACAGTAAAAAATTATTTTTTGCAAAATTTACTATAGAAAAGGCAATCCCTGGCGTAATTAAAATTTGCGACAGTAAAAAATTAATTTTTGCAAAATTTACTATAGAAAAGGCAATCCCTGGCGTAATTAAAATTTGCGACAGTAAAAAAATTATTTTTTGAATAATTTACTATAGAAAAGGCAATCCCTGGCGTAATTAAAATTTGTGACAGAAAAAAATTATTTTTTGAATAATTTACTATACAAAAGGCAATCCCTGGCGTAATTAAAATTTTGCGACAGTAAAAAATACTTTTTGAATAATTTACTATAGAAAAGGCAATCCCTGGCGTAATTAAAATTTGCGACAGTAAAAAATTATTTTTTGCAAAATTTACTATAGAAAAGGCAATCCCTGGCGTAATTAAAATTTGCGACAGTAAAAAATTAATTTTTGCAAAATTTACTATAGAAAAGGCAATCCCTGGCGTAATTAAAATTTGCGACAGTAAAAAATTAATTTTTGAATAATTTACTATAGAAAAGGCAATCCCTGGCGTAATTAAAATTTGCGACACTAAACAATTATTTTTTGCAAAATTTACTATAGAAAAGGCAATCCCTGGCGTATTTAAAATTTGCGACAGTAAAAAATTATTTTTTTGCAAAATTTACTATAGAAAAGGCAATCCCTGGCGTAATTAAAATTTGCGACAGTAAAAAATGAATTTTTGCAAAATTTACTATAGAACAGGCAGTCCCTGGCGTAATTAAAATTTGCGACAGTAAAAAAATTATTTTTTGCAAAATTTACTATAGAAAAGGTAATCCCTGGCGTAATTAAAATTTGCGACAGCAAAAAATTATTTTTTGCAAAATTTACTATACAAAAGGCAATCCCTGGCGTATTTAAAATTTGCGACACTAAACAATTATGTTTGCAAAATTTACTATACAAAAGGCAATCCCTGGCGTATTTAAAATTTGCAACAGTAAAAAATTATTTTTTGCAAAATTTACTATAGAAAAGGCAATCCCTGGCGTAATTAAAATTTGAGACAGTAAAAAATTATTTTTTGAATAATTTACTATAGAAAAGGCAATCCCTGGCGTAATTAAATTTTGCGACAGTAAAAAATAAATTTTTGAATAATTTACTATAGAAAAGGCAATCCCTGGCGTAATTAAAATTTGCGACACTAAACAATTATTTTTTTGCAAAAATTTACTATAGAAAAGGCAATCCCTGGCGTAATTATAATTTGCGACAGTAAAAAATGAATTTTTGAATAATTTACTATAGAAAAGGCAATCCCTGGCGTAATTAAAATTTGAGACAGTAAAACATTATTTTTTGAATAATTTACTATAGAAAAGGCAATCCCTGGCGTAATTAAAATTTGCGACACTAAACTATTATTTTTTGCAAAATTTACTATAGAAAAGGCAATCCCTGGCGTATTTAAAATTTGCGACAGTAAAAAATTATTTTTTGAATAATTTACTATAGAAAAGGCAATCCCTGTCGTAATTAAAATTTGCAACAGCAAAAAATTATTTTTTGAATAATTTACTATAGAAAAGGCAATCCCTGGCGTAATTAAAATTTGCGACAGCAAAAATTATTTTTTGCAAAATTTACTATAGAAAAGGCAATCCCTGGCGTAATTAAAATTTGCGACACTAAACAATTATTTTTTGCAAAATTTACTATGCAAAAGCAATCCCTGGCGTAATTAAAATTTGCGACAGTAAAAAATGAATTTTTGAATAATTTACTATAGAAAAGGCAATCCCTGGCGTAATTATAATTTGCAACAGTAAAAAATTATTTTTTGCAAAATTTACTATAGAAAAGGCAATCCCTGGCGTAATTAAAATTTGAGATAGTAAAAAATTATTTTTTGAATAATTTACTATAGAAAAGGCAATCCCTGGCGTAATTAAAATTTGCGACACTAAACAATTATTTTTTGCAAAATTTACTATAGAAAAAGCAATCCCTGGCGTAATTATAATTTGCGACAGTAAAAATTTAATTTTTGAATAATTTACTATAGAAAAGGCAATCCCTGGCGAAATTAAAATTTGCGACACTAAACAATTATTTTTTGAATAATTTACTATAGAAAAGGCAATCCCTGGCGTATTTAAAATTTGCGACACTAAACAATTATTTTTTGCAAAATTTACTATAGAAAAGGCAATCCCTGGCGTAATTAAAATTTGCGACAGTAAAAAATTATTTTTTGAATAATTTACTATAGAAAAGGCAATCCCTGGCGTAATTAAAATTTGTGGCAGAAAAAATTATTTTTTGAATAATTTACTATAGAAAAGGCAAACCTTGGCGTATTTAAAATTTCAGATAGTAAAAAATTATTTTTTTTGAATAATTTACTATAGAAAAGGCAATCCCTGGCGTAATTAAAATTTGCGACAGTAAAAAATTATTTTTTGAATAATTTACTATAGAAAAGGCAATCCCTGGCGTAATTAAAATTTGCGACAGTAAACAATTAGTTTTTGAATAATTTACTATAGAAAAGGCGATCCCTGGCGTAATTAAAATTTGCGACAGTAAAAAATGAATTTTTGAATAATTTACTATAGAAAAGGCAATCCCTGGCGTAATTAAAATTTGCGACACTAAACAATTATTTTTTGAATAATTTACTATAGAAAAGGCAATCCCTGGCGTAATTAAAATTTGCGATAGTAAAAAATGAATTTTTGAATAATTTACTATAGAAAAGGCAATCCCTAGCGTAATTAAAATTTGAGACAGTAAAAAATTATTTTTTGAATAATTTACTATAGAAAAGGCAATCCCTGGCGTAATTAAAATTTGTGACAGAAAAAATTATTTTTTGAATAATTTACTATAGAAAAGGCAATCCTTGGCGTAATTATAATTTGCGACAGTAAAAAATTATTTTTTGCAAAATTTACTATAGAAAAGGCAATCCCTGGCGTAATTAAAATTTGCGACAGTAAAAAATTAATTTTTGCAAAATTTACTATAGAAAAGGCAATCCCTGGCGTAATTAAAATTTGCGACAGTAAAAAATTATTTTTTGAATAATTTACTATAGAAAAGGCAATCCCTGGCGTAATTAAAATTTGTGACAGAAAAAATTATTTTTTGAATAATTTACTATACAAAAGGCAATCCCTGGCGTAATTAAAATTTGCGACAGTAAAAATTACTTTTTGAATAATTTACTATAGAAAAGGCAATCCCTGGCGTAATTAAAATTTGCGACAGTAAAAAATTATTTTTTGCAAAATTTACTATAGAAAAGGCAATCCCTGGCGTAATTAAAATTTGCGACAGTAAAAAATTAATTTTTGCAAAATTTACTATAGAAAAGGCAATCCCTGGCGTAATTAAAATTTGCGACAGTAAAAAATTAATTTTTGAATAATTTACTATAGAAAAGGCAATCCCTGGCGTAATTAAAATTTGCGACACTAAACAATTATTTTTTGCAAAATTTACTATAGAAAAGGCAATCCCTGGCGTATTTAAAATTTGCGACAGTAAAAAATTATTTTTTGCAAAATTTACTATAGAAAAGGCAATCCCTGGCGTAATTAAAATTTGCGACAGTAAAAAATGAATTTTTGCAAAATTTACTATAGAACAGGCAGTCCCTGGCGTAATTAAAATTTGCGACAGTAAAAAATTATTTTTTGCAAAATTTACTATAGAAAAGGTAATCCCTGGCGTAATTAAAATTTGCGACAGCAAAAAATTATTTTTTGCAAAATTTACTATACAAAAGGCAATCCCTGGCGTATTTAAAATTTGCGACACTAAACAATTATGTTTGCAAAATTTACTATACAAAAGGCAATCCCTGGCGTATTTAAAATTTGCAACAGTAAAAAATTATTTTTTGCAAAATTTACTATAGAAAAGGCAATCCCTGGCGTAATTAAAATTTGAGACAGTAAAAAATTATTTTTTGAATAATTTACTATAGAAAAGGCAATCCCTGGCGTAATTAAATTTTGCGACAGTAAAAAATAAATTTTTGAATAATTTACTATAGAAAAGGCAATCCCTGGCGTAATTAAAATTTGCGACACTAAACAATTATTTTTTGCAAAATTTACTATAGAAAAGGCAATCCCTGGCGTAATTATAATTTGCGACAGTAAAAAATGAATTTTTGAATAATTTACTATAGAAAAGGCAATCCCTGGCGTAATTAAAATTTGAGACAGTAAAAAATTATTTTTTGAATAATTTACTATAGAAAAGGCAATCCCTGGCGTAATTAAAATTTGCGACACTAAACTATTATTTTTTGCAAAATTTACTATAGAAAAGGCAATCCCTGGCGTATTTAAAATTTGCGACAGTAAAAAATTATTTTTTGAATAATTTACTATAGAAAAGGCAATCCCTGTCGTAATTAAAATTTGCAACAGCAAAAAATTATTTTTTGAATAATTTACTATAGAAAAGGCAATCCCTGGCGTAATTAAAATTTGCGACAGCAAAAATTATTTTTTGCAAAATTTACTATAGAAAAGGCAATCCCTGGCGTAATTAAAATTTGCGACACTAAACAATTATTTTTTGCAAAATTTACTATGCAAAAGCAATCCCTGGCGTAATTAAAATTTGCGACAGTAAAAAATGAATTTTTGAATAATTTACTATAGAAAAGGCAATCCCTGGCGTAATTATAATTTGCAACAGTAAAAAATTATTTTTTGCAAAATTTACTATAGAAAAGGCAATCCCTGGCGTAATTAAAATTTGAGATAGTAAAAAATTATTTTTTGAATAATTTACTATAGAAAAGGCAATCCCTGGCGTAATTAAAATTTGCGACAATAAAAAATTAATTTTTGAATAATTTTACTATCGAAAAGGCAATCCCTGGCGTAATTATAATTTGCGACAGTAAAAAATTATTTTTTTGAATAATTTACTATAGAAAAGGCAATCCCTGGCGTAATTAAAATTTGCAACAGTAAAAAATTATTTTTTGAATAATTTACTATAGAAAAGGCAATCCCTGGCTTAATTAAAATTTGCAACAGTAAAAATGAATTTTTGAATAATTTACTATAGAAAAGGCAATCCCTGGCGTAATTAAAATTTGCGACACTAAACAATTATTTTTTGCAAAATTTACTATAGAAAAGGCAATCCCTGGCGTAATGATAATTTGCGACAGTAAAAATTTAATTTTTGAATAATTTACTATAGAAAAGGCAATCCCTGGCGTAATTAAAATTTGCGACAGTAAACAATTATTTTTTGCAAATTTACTATACAAAAGGCAATCCCTGGCGTATTTAAAATTTGCGACAGTAAAAAATTATTTTTTGCAAAATTTACTATAGAAAAGGCAATTCCTGGCGTAATTAAAATTTGCGACAGTAAAAAATTATTTTTTGAAAAATTTACTATAGAAAAGGCAATCCCTGGCGTAATTAAAATTTGCGACAGTAAAAAATTATTTTTGAATAATTTACTATAGAATGGGCAATCCCTGGCGTAATTAAAATTTGCGACAGTAAAAATTATTTTTTGACTAATTTACTATAGAAAAGGCAATCCCTGGCGTAATTAAAATTTGCGACAGTAAAAAATTATTTTTTGCAAAACTTACTATGGAAAAGGCAATCCTGGCGTAATTAAAATTTGCGACACTAAACAATTATTTTTTGCAAAATTTACTATACAAAAGGCAATCCCTGGCGTATTTAAAATTTGCGACAGTAAAAAAATTATTTTTTGAATAATTTACTATAGAAAAGGCAATCCCTGGCGTAATTAAAATTTGCGAGAGTAAAAAATTATTTTTTGCAAAATTTACTATTGAAAAGGCAATCCCTGGCGTAATTAAAATTTGCAACAGTAAAAAAATTATTTTTTGCAAAATTTACTATAGATAAGGCAATCCCTGGCGTAATTAAAATTTGAGACAGTAAAAAATTATTTTTTGAATAATTTACTATACAAAAGGCAATCCCTGGCGTAATTAAAATTTGCGACAGTAAAAAATTATTTTTTGAATAATTTACTACACAAAAGGCAATCCCTGGCGTAATTAAAATTTGCGACACTAAACAATTATTTTTTGAATAATTTACTATAGAAAAGGCAATCCCTGGCGTAATTAAAATTTGCGACAGAAAAAAATGAATTTTTGAATAATTTACTATAGAAAAGGCAATCCCTGGCGTAATTAAAATTTGAGACAGTAAAAAATTAATTTTTGAATAATTTACTATAGAAAAGGCAATCCTTGGCGTAATTAAAATTTGCGACAGTAAAAAATTATTTTTTGCAAAATTTACTATAGAAAAGGCAATCCCTGGCGTAATTAAAATTTGCGACAGTAAAAAATTATTTTTTGCAAAGTTTACTATAGAAAAGGTAATCCCTGGCGTAATTAAAATTTGCGACAGAAAAAATTATTATTTTGAATAATTTACTATAGAAAAGGCAATCCCTGGCGTAATTAAAATTTGCGACAGTAAAAAATTATTTTTTTCAAAATTTACTATAGAAAAGGCAATCCCTGGCGTAATTAAAATTTGCGACAGTAAAAAATTATTTTTTGCAAAATTTACTATAGAAAAGGCAATCCCTGGCGTAATTAAAATTTGCGACAGTAAAAAATTATTTTTTGCAAAATTTACTATAGAAAAGGCAATCCCTGGCGTAATTAAAATTTGCGACAGTAAAAAATTATTTTTTGCAAAATTTACTATAGAAAAGGCAATCCCTGGCGTAATTAAAATTTGCGACAGTAAACAATTATTTTTTGCAAAATTTACTATAGAAAAGGCAATCCCTGGCGTAATTAAAATTTGCGACAGTAAAAAATTATTTTTTGCAAAATTTACTATAGAAAAGGCAATCCCCGGCGTATTTAAAATTTGAGACAGTAAAAAATGAATTTTTGAATAATTTACTATAGAAAAGGCAATCCCTGGCGTAACTAAAATTTGAGACAGTAAAAAATTATTTTTTGAATAATTTACTATAGAAAAGGCAATCCCTGGCGTAATTAAAATTTGCGACAGTAAACAATTATTTTTTGCAAAATTTACTAGAAAAGGCAATCCCTGGCGTAATTAAAATTTGCGACAGTAAAAAATTATTTTTTGCAAAATTTACTATAGAAAAGGCAATCCCTGGCGTAATTAAAACTTGCGACAATACAAAATTATTTTTTGAATAATTTACTATAGAAAAGGCAATCCCTGGCGTAATTAAAATTTGCGACACTAAACAATTATTTTTTGCAAAATTTACTATAGAAAAGGCAATCCTTGGCGTAATTATAATTTGCGACAGTAAAAAATGAATTTTTGAATAATTTACTATAGAAAAGGCAATCCCTGGCGTAATTAAAATTTGAGACAGTAAAAAATTATTTTTTGAATAATTTACTATAGAAAAGGCAATCCCTGGCGTAATTAAAATTTGCGACACTAAACAATTATTTTCTGCAAAATTTACTATAGAAAAGGCAATCCTTGGCGTATTTAAAATTTGCGACAGTAAAAAATTATTTTTTGAATAATTTACTATAGAAAAGGCAATCCCTGTCGTAATTAAAATTTGCAACAGTAAAAAATTATTTTTTGAATAATTTACTATAGAAAAGGCAATCCCTGGCGTAATTAAAATTTGCGACAGCAAAAATTATTTTTTGCAAAATTTACTATAGAAAAGGCAATCCCTGGCGTAATTAAAATTTGCGACAGTAAAAAATGAATTTTTGAATAATTTACTATAGAAAAGGCAATCCCTGGCGTAATTAAAATTTGCGACAGTAAAAAATTATTTTTTGAATAATTTACTATAGAAAAGGCAATCCCTGGCGTAATTAAAATTTGCGACACTAAACAATTATTTATTGCAAAATTTACTATGGAAAAGCAATCCCTGGCGTAATTAAAATTTGCGACAGTAAAAAATGAATTTTTGAATAATTTACTATAGAAAAGGCAATCCTTGGCGTATTTAAAATTTGCGACAGTAAAAAATTATTTTTTGAATAATTTACTATAGAAAAGGCAATCCCTGTCGTAATTAAAATTTGCAACAGTAAAAAATTATTTTTTGAATGATTTACTATAGAAAAGGCAATCCCTGGCGTAATTAAAATTTGCGACAGCAAAAATTATTTTTTGCAAAATTTACTATAGAAAAGGCAATCCCTGGCGTAATTAAAATTTGCGACAGTAAAAAATGAATTTTTGAATAATTTACTATAGAAAAGGCAATCCCTGGCGTAATTAAAATTTGCGACACTAAACAATTATTTTTTGCATAATTTACTATAGAAAAGGCAATCCCTGGCGTAATTATAATTTGCGACAGTAAAAATTTAATTTTTGAATAATTTACTATAGAAAAGGCAATCCCTGGCGTAATTAAAATTTGCGACAATAAAAAATTATTTTTTGCAAAATTTACTATAGAAAAGGCAATCCCTGGCGTAATTAAAATTTGCGACAGTAAACAATTATTTTTTGAATAATTTACTATAGAAAAGGCAATCCCTGGCGTAATTAAAATTTGCGACAGTAAAAAATTATTTTTTGAATAATTTACTATAGAAAAGGCAATCACTGGCGTAATTAAAATTTGCGACACTAAACAATTATTTATTGCAAAATTTACTATGGAAAAGCAATCCCTGGCGTAATTAAAATTTGCGACAGTAAAAAATGAATTTTTGAATAATTTACTATAGAAAAGGCAATTCCTGGCGTAATTAAAATTTGCGACAGTAAAAAATTATTTTTTGCAAAATTTAATATAGAAAAGGCAATCCCTGGCGTATTTAAAATTTGAGACAGTAAAAAATGAATTTTTGAATAATTTACTATAGAAAAGGCAATCCCTGTCGTAATTAAAATTTGAGACAGTAAAAAATTATTTTTTGCAAAATTTACTATAGAAAAGGCAATCCCTGGCGTAATTAAAATTTGCGACAGTAAACAATTATTTTTTGCAAAATTTACTATAGAAAAGGCAATCCCTGGCGTAATTAAAATTTGCGACAGTAAAAAATTATTTTTTGCAAAATTTACTATAGAAAAGGCAATCCCTGGCGTAATTAAAACTTGCGACAATACAAAATTATTTTTTGAATAATTTACTATAGAAAAGGCAATCCCTGGCGTAATTAAAATTTTCGACACTAAACAAATATTTTTTGCAAAATTTACTATAGAAAAGGCAATCCCTGGCGTAATTATAATTTGCGACAGTAAAAAATGAATTTTTGAATAATTTACTATAGAAAAGGCAATCCCTGGCGTAATTAAAATTTGAGACAGTAAAAAATTATTTTTTGAATAATTTACTATAGAAAAGGCAATCCCTGGCGTAATTAAAATTGGCGACACTAAACAATTATTTTTTGCAAAATTTACTATAGAAAAGGCAATCCTTGGCGTATTTAAAATTTGCGACAGTAAAAAATTATTTTTTGAATAATTTACTATAGAAAAGGCAATCCCTGTCGTAATTAAAATTTGCAACAGTAAAAAATTATTTTTTGAATAATTTACTATAGAAAAGGCAATCCCTGGCGTAATTAAAATTTGCGACAGCAAAAATTATTTTTTGCAAAATTTACTATAGAAAAGGCAATCCCTGGCGTAATTAAAATTTGCGACAGTAAAAAATGAATTTTTGAATAATTTACTATAGAAAAGGCAATCCCTGGCGTAATTAAAATTTGCGACAGTAAAAAAATATTTTTTGAATAATTTACTATAGAAAAGGCAATCCCTGGCGTAATTAAAATTTGCGACACTAAACAATTATTTATTGCAAAATTTACTATGGAAAAGCAATCCCTGGCGTAATTAAAATTTGCGACAGTAAAAAATGAATTTTTGAATAATTTACTATAGAAAACGCAATTCCTGGCGTAATTAAAATTTGCGACAGTAAGAAATTATTTTTTGCAAAATTTACTATAGAAAAGGCAATCCCTGGCGTATTTAAAATTTGAGACAGTAAAAAATGAATTTTTGAATAATTTACTATAGAAAAGGCAATCCCTGGCGTAATTAAAATTTGAGACAGTAAAAAATTATTTTTTGAATAATTTACTATAGAAAAGGCAATCCCTGGCGTAATTAAAATTTGCGACACTAAACAATTATTTTTTGCAAAATTTACTATAGAAAAGGCAATCCCTGGCGTAATTATAATTTGCAACAGTAAAAAATTATTTTTTGCAAAATTTACTATAGAAAAGGCAATCCCTGGCGTAATTAAAATTTGAGACAGTAAAAAATTATTTTTTGAATAATTTACTATAGAAAAGGCAATCCCTGGCGTAATTAAAATTTTCGACAGTAAAAAATTAATTTTTGAATAATTTACTATAGAAAAGGCAATCCCTGGCGTAATTATAATTTGCGACAGTGAAAAATTATTTTTTGAATAATTTACTATAGAAAGGGCAATCCCTGGCGTAATTAAAATTTGCAACAGTAAAAAATTATTTTTTGAATAATTTACTATAGAAAAGGCAATCCCTGGCGTAATTAAAATTTGCAACAGTAAAAATGAATTTTTGAATAATTTACTATAGAAAAGGCAATCCTGGCGTAATTAAAATTTGCGACACTAAACAATTATTTTTTGCAAAATTTACTATAGAAAAGGCAATCCCTGGCGTAATTATAATTTGCGACAGTAAAAATTTAATTTTTGAATAATTTACTATAGAAAAGGCAATCCCTGGCGTAATTAAAATTTGCGACACTAAACAATTATTTTTTGCAAAATTTACTATACAAAAGGCAATCCCTGGCGTATTTAAAATTTGCAACAGTAAAAAATAATTTTTTGCTAAATTTACTATAGAAACGGCAATCCCTGGCGTATTTAAAATTTGCGACACTAAACTTTTATTTTTTGCAAAATTTACTATACAAAAGGCAATCCCTGGCGTATTTAAAATTTGCGACAGTAAAAAATTATTTTTTGCAAAATTTACTATAGAAAAGGCAATCCCTGGCGTAATTAAAATTTGCGACAGTAAAAAATTATTTTTTGCAAAATTTACTATAGAAAAGGCAATCCCTGGCGTAATTAAAATTTGCGACAGTAAAAAATTATTTTTTGAATAATTTACTATAGAAAAGGCAATCCCTGGCGTAATTAAAATTTGCGACAGTAAAAAATTATTTTTTGAATAATTTACTATAGAAAAGGCAATCCGTGGCGTAATTAAAATTTGCGACACTAAACAATTATTTATTGCAAAATTTACTATGGAAAAGCAATCCCTGGCGTAATTAAAATTTGCGACAGTAAAAAATGAATTTTTGAATAATTTACTATAGAAAAGGCAATTCCTGGCGTAATTAAAATTTGCGACAGTAAAAAATTATTTTTTGCAAAATTTACTATAGAAAAGGCAATCCCTTGCGTATTTAAAATTTGAGACAGTAAAAAATGAATTTTTGAATAATTTACTATAGAAAAGGCAATCCCTGGCGTAATTAAAATTTGAGACAGTAAAAAATTATTTTTTGCAAAATTTACTATAGAAAAGGCAATCCCTGGCGTAATTAAAATTTGCGACAGTAAACAATTATTTTTTGCAAAATTTACTATAGAAAAGGCAATCCCTGGCGTAATTAAAATTTGCGACAATAAAAAATTATTTTTGCAAAATTTACTATAGAAAAGGCAATCCCTGGCGTAATTAAAACTTGCGACAATACAAAATTATTTTTTGAATAATTTACTATAGAAAAGGCAATCCGTGGCGTAATTAAAATTTGCGACACTAAACAATTATTTTTTGCAAAATTTACTATAGAAAAGGCAATCCCTGGCGTAATTATAATTTGCGACAGTAAAAAATGAATTTTTGAATAATTTACTATAGAAAAGGCAATCCCTGGCGTAATTAAAATTTGAGACAGTAAAAAATTATTTTTTGAATAATTTACTATAGAAAAGGCATTCCCTGGCGTAATTAAAATTTGCGACACTAAACAATTATTTTTTGCAAAATTTACTATAGAAAAGGCAATCCTTGGCGTATTTAAAATTTGCGACAGTAAAAAATTATTTTTTGAATAATTTACTATAGAAAAGGCAATCCCTGTCGTAATTAAAATTTGCAACAGTAAAAAATTATTTTTTGAATAATTTACTATAGAAAAGGCAATCCCTGGCGTAATTAAAATTTGCGACAGCAAAAATTATTTTTTGCAAAATTTACTATAGAAAAGGCAATTCCTGGCGTAATTAAAATTTGCGACAGTAAAAATTGAATTTTTGAATAATTTACTATAGAAAAGGCAATCCCTGGCGTAATTAAAATTTGCGACAGTAAAAAATTATTTTTTGAATAATTTACTATAGAAAAGGCAATCCCTGGCGTAATTAAAATTTGCGACACTAAACAATTATTTATTGCAAAATTTACTATGGAAAAGCAATCCCTGGCGTAATTAAAATTTGCGACAGTAAAAAATGAATTTTTGAATAATTTACTATAGAAAAGGCAATTCCTGGCGTAATTAAAATTTGCGACAGTAAAAAATTATTTTTTGCAAAATTTACTATAGAAAAGGCAATCCCTGGCGTATTTAAAATTTGAGACAGTAAAAAATGAATTTTTGAATAATTTACTATAGAAAAGGCAATCCCTGGCGTAATTAAAATTTGAGACAGTAAAAAATTATTTTTTGAATAATTTACTATAGAAAAGGCAATCCCTGGCGTAATTAAAATTTGCGACACTAAACAATTATTTTTTGCAAAATTTACTATAGAAAAGGCAATCCCTGGCGTAATTATAATTTGCAACAGTAAAAAATTATTTTTTGCAAAATTTACTATAGAAAAGGCAATCCCTGGCGCAATTAAAATTTGAGACAGTAAAAAATTATTTTTTGAATAATTTACTATAGAAAAGGCAATCCCTGGCGTAATTAAAATTTGCGACAGTAAAAAATTAATTTTTGAATAATTTACTATAGAAAAGGCAATCCCTGGCGTAATTATAATTTGCGACAGTAAAAAATTATTTTTTGAATAATTTACTATAGAAAGGGCAATCCCTGGCGTAATTAAAATTTGCAACAGTAAAAAATTTTTTTTTGAATAATTTACTATAGAAAAGGCAATCCCTGGCGTAATTAAAATTTGCAAGAGTAAAAATGAATTTTTGAATAATTTACTATAGAAAAGGCAATCCCTGGCGTAATTAAAATTTGCGACACTAAACAATTATTTTTTGCAAAATTTACTATAGAAAAGGCAATCCCTGGCGTAATTATAATTTGCGACAGTAAAAATTTAATTTTTGAATAATTTACTATAGAAAAGGCAATCCCTGGCGTAATTAAAATTTGCGACACTAAACAATTATTTTTTGCAAAATTTACTATACAAAAGGCAATCCCTGGCGTATTTAAAATTTGCAACAGTAAAAAATTATTTTTTGCAAAATTTACTATAGAAAAGGCAATCCCTGGCGTAATTAAAATTTGCGACAGTAAAAAATTATTTTTTGCAAAATTTACTATAGAAAAGGCAATCCCTGGCGTAATTAAAATTTGCGACAGTAAAAAATTATTTTTTGAATAATTTACTATAGAAAAGGCAATCCCTGGCGTAATTAAAATTTGCGAGAGTAAAAAATTATTTTTTGAATAATTTGCTATAGAAAAGGCAATCCCTGGCGTAATTAAAATTTGCGACACTAAACAATTATTTATTGCAAAATTTACTATGGAAAAGCAATCCCTGGCGTAATTAAAATTTGCGACAGTAAAAAATGAATTTTTGAATAATTTACTATAGAAAAGGCAATTCCTGGCGTAATTAAAATTTGCGACAGTAAAAAATTATTTTTTGCAAAATTTACTATAGAAAAGGCAATCCCTGGCGTATTTAAAATTTGAGACAGTAAAAAATGAATTTTTGAATAATTTACTATAGAAAAGGCAATCCCTGGCGTAATTAAAATTTGAGACAGTAAAAAATTATTTTTTGAATAATTTACTATAGAAAAGGCAATCCCTGGCGTAATTAAAATTTGCGACACTAAACAATTATTTTTTGCAAAATTTACTATAGAAAAGGCAATCCCTGGCGTAATTATAATTTGCAACAGTAAAAAATTATTTTTTGCAAAATTTACTATAGAAAAGGCAATCCCTGGCGCAATTAAAATTTGAGACAGTAAAAAATTATTTTTGAATAATTTACTATAGAAAAGGCAATCCCTGGCGTAATTAAAACTTGCGACAATACAAAATTATTTTTTGAATAATTTACTATAGAAAAGGCAATCCCTGGCGTAATTAAAATTTGCGACACTAAACAATTATTTTTTGCAAAATTTACTATAGAAAAGGCAATCCCTGGCGTAATTATAATTTGCGACAGTAAAAAATGAATTTTTGAATAATTTACTACAGAAAAGGCAATCCCTGGCGTAATTAAAATTTGAGACAGTAAAAAATTATTTTTTGAATAATTTACTATAGAAAAGGCAATCCCTGGCGTAATTAAAATTTGCGACACTAAACAATTATTTTTTGCAAAATTTACTATAGAAAAGGCAATCCTTGGCGTATTTAAAATTTGCGACAGTAAAAAATTATTTTTTGAATAATTTACTATAGAAAAGGCAATCCCTGTCGTAATTAAAATTTGCAACAGTAAAAAATTATTTTTTGAATAATTTACTATAGAAAAGGCAATCCCTGGCGTAATTAAAATTTGCGACAGCAAAAATTATTTTTTGCAAAATTTACTATAGAAAAGGCAATCCCTGGCGTAATTAAAATTTGCGACAGTAAAAAATGAATTTTTGAATAATTTACTATAGAAAAGGCAATCCCTGGCGTAATTAAAATTTGCGACAGCAAAAATTATTTTTTGCAAAATTTACTATAGAAAAGGCAATTCCTGGCGTAATTAAAATTTGCGACAGTAAAAAATGAATTTTTGAATAATTTACTATAGAAAAGGCAATCCCTGGCGTAATTAAAATTTGCGACAGTAAAAAATTATTTTTTGAATAATTTACTATAGAAAAGGCAATCCCTGGCGTAATTAAAATTTGCGACACTAAACAATTATTTATTGCAAAATTTACTATGGAAAAGCAATCCCTGGCGTAATTAAAATTTGCGACAGTAAAAAATGAATTTTTGAATAATTTACTATAGAAAAGGCAATTCCTGGCGTAATTAAAATTTGCGACAGTAAAAAATTATTTTTTGCAAAATTTACTATAGAAAAGGCAATCCCTGGCGTATTTAAAATTTGAGACAGTAAAAAATGAATTTTTGAATAATTTACTATTGAAAAGGCAATCCCTGGCGTAATTAAAATTTGAGACAGTAAAAAATTATTTTTTGAATAATTTACTATAGAAAAGGCAATCCCTGGCGTAATTAAAATTTGCGACACTAAACAATTATTTTTTGCAAAATTTACTATAGAAAAGGCAATCCCTGGCGTAATTATAATTTGCAACAGTAAAAAATTATTTTTTGCAAAATTTACTATAGAAAAGGCAATCCCTGGCGCAATTAAAATTTGAGACAGTAAAAAATTATTTTTTGAATAATTTACTATAGAAAAGGCAATCCCTGGCGTAATTAAAATTTGCGACAGTAAAAAATTAATTTTTGAATAATTTACTATAGAAAAGGCAATCCCTGGCGTAATTATAATTTGCGACAGTAAAAAATTATTTTTTGAATAATTTACTATAGAAAGGGCAATCCCTGGCGTAATTAAAATTTGCAACAGTAAAAAATTATTTTTTGAATAATTTACTATAGAAAAGGCAATCCCTGGCGTAATTAAAATTTGCAAGAGTAAAAATGAATTTTTGAATAATTTACTATAGAAAAGGCAATCCCTGGCGTAATTAAAATTTGCGACACTAAACAATTATTTTTTGCAAAATTTACTATAGAAAAGGCAATCCCTGGCGTAATTATAATTTGCGACAGTAAAAATTTAATTTTTGAATAATTTACTATAGAAAAGGCAATCCCTGGCGTAATTAAAATTTGCGACACTAAACAATTATTTTTTGCAAAATTTACTATACAAAAGGCAATCCCTGGCGTATTTAAAATTTGCAACAGTAAAAAATTATTTTTTGCAAAATTTACTATAGAAAAGGCAATCCCTGGCGTAATTAAAATTTGCGACAGTAAAAAATTATTTTTTGCAAAATTTACTATAGAAAAGGCAATCCCTGGCGTAATTAAAATTTGCGACAGTAAAAAATTATTTTTTGAATAATTTACTATAGAAAAGGCAATCCCTGGCGTAATTAAAATTTGCGAGAGTAAAAAATTATTTTTTGAATAATTTGCTATAGAAAAGGCAATCCCTGGCGTAATTAAAATTGCGACACTAAACAATTATTTATTGCAAAATTTACTATGGAAAAGCAATCCCTGGCGTAATTAAAATTTGCGACAGTAAAAAATGAATTTTTGAATAATTTACTATAGAAAAGGCAATTCCTGGCGTAATTAAAATTTGCGACAGTAAAAAATTATTTTTTGCAAAATTTACTATAGAAAAGGCAATCCCTGGCGTATTTAAAATTTGAGACAGTAAAAAATGAATTTTTGAATAATTTACTATAGAAAAGGCAATCCCTGGCGTAATTAAAATTTGAGACAGTAAAAAATTATTTTTTGAATAATTTACTATAGAAAAGGCAATCCCTGGCGTAATTAAAATTTGCGACACTAAACAATTATTTTTTGCAAAATTTACTATAGAAAAGGCAATCCCTGGCGTAATTATAATTTGCAACAGTAAAAAATTATTTTTTGCAAAATTTACTATAGAAAAGGCAATCCCTGGCGCAATTAAAATTTGAGACAGTAAAAAATTATTTTTTGAATAATTTACTATAGAAAAGGCAATCCCTGGCGTAATTAAAACTTGCGACAATACAAAATTATTTTTTGAATAATTTACTATAGAAAAGGCAATCCCTGGCGTAATTAAAATTTGCGACACTAAACAATTATTTTTTGCAAAATTTACTATAGAAAAGGCAATCCCTGGCGTAATTATAATTTGCGACAGTAAAAAATGAATTTTTGAATAATTTACTACAGAAAAGGCAATCCCTGGCGTAATTAAAATTTGAGACAGTAAAAAATTATTTTTTGAATAATTTACTATAGAAAAGGCAATCCCTGGCGTAATTAAAATTTGCGACACTAAACAATTATTTTTTGCAAAATTTACTATAGAAAAGGCAATCCTTGGCGTATTTAAAATTTGCGACAGTAAAAAATTATTTTTTGAATAATTTACTATAGAAAAGGCAATCCCTGTCGTAATTAAAATTTGCAACAGTAAAAAATTATTTTTTGAATAATTTACTATAGAAAAGGCAATCCCTGGCGTAATTAAAATTTGCGACAGCAAAAATTATTTTTTGCAAAATTTACTATAGAAAAGGCAATCCCTGGCGTAATTAAAATTTGCGACAGTAAAAAATGAATTTTTGAATAATTTACTATAGAAAAGGCAATCCCTGGCGTAATTAAAATTTGCGACAGTAAAAAATTATTTTTTGAATAATTTACTATAGAAAAGGCAATCCCTGGCGTAATTAAAATTTGCGACACTAAACAATTATTTATTGCAAAATTTACTATGGAAAAGCAATCCCTGGCGTAATTAAAATTTGCGACAGTAAAAAATGAATTTTTGAATAATTTACTATAGAAAAGGCAATTCCTGGCGTAATTAAAATTTGCGACAGTAAAAAATTATTTTTTGCAAAATTTACTATCTAAAAGGCAATCCCTGGCGTATTTAAAATTTGAGACAGTAAAAAATGAATTTTTGAATAATTTACTATAGAAAAGGCAATCCCTGGCGTAATTAAAATTTGAGACAGTAAAAAATTATTTTTTGAATAATTTACTATAGAAAAGGCAATCCCTGGAGTAATTAAAATTTGCGACACTAAACAATTATTTTTTGCAAAATTTACTATAGAAAAGGCAATCCCTGGCGTAATTATAATTTGCAACAGTAAAAAATTTTTTTTGCAAAATTTACTATAGAAAAGGCAATCCCTGGCGTAATTAAAATTTGAGACAGTAAAAAAATTATTTTTTGAATAATTTACTATAGAAAAGGCAATCCCTGGCGTAATTAAAATTTGCGACAGTAAAAAATTTATTTTTGAATAATTTACTATAGAAAAGGCAATCCCTGGCGTAATTATAATTTGCGACAGTAAAAAATTATTTTTTGAATAATTTACTATAGAAAGGGCAATCCCTGGCGTAATTAAAATTTGCAACAGTAAAAAATTATTTTTTGAATAATTTACTATAGAAAAGGCAATCCCTGGCGTAATTAAAATTTGCAACAGTAAAAATGAATTT
>CAWVNZ010000724.1:0-41298 GCA_963930735.1 Dioctria linearis
ATTTTTTGAAAAATTTACTATAGAAAATGCTATCCCGGGCGCAATTAAAATTTGCGAAAGTAGAAAATTATTTTTTGAAAAATTTACTGTAGAAAAGGCAATCCCTGGCGCAATTAAAATTTGCGACAGTAAAAAATTGTTTTTTGAAAAATTTACTATAGAAATGGCAATCCCTGGCGGATTTAAAATTTTCGACAGTAAAAAATTATTTTTTGAAAAATTTACTATAGAAAAGGCAATCCCTGGCGCAATTAAAATTTGCGACAGTAAAAAATTATTTTTTGAATAATTTACTATAGAAAAGGCAATCCCTGGCGGATTTAAAATTTTCGACAGTAAAAAATTATTTTTTGAAAAATTTACTATAGAAAAGGCAATCCCTGGCGTAATTAAAATTTGCTCAGTAAAAAATTAATTTTTGAAAAATTTACTATAGAAAAGGCAATCCCGGGCGCAATTAAAACTTGCGACAGTAAAAAATTATTTTTTGAAAAATTTACTATAGAAAAGCCAATCCCTGGCGTAATTAAAATTTGCGACAGTAAAAAATTAATTTTTGAAAAATTTACTATAGAAAAGGCAATCCCTGGCGCAATTAAAATTTGCGACAGTAGAAAATTATTTTTTGAAAAATTTACTGTAGAAAAGGCAATCCTTGGCGCAATTAAAATTTGCGACAGTAAAAAAATATTTTTTGAAAAATTTACTATAGAAAAGGCAATCCCTGGCGCAATTAAAATTTGCGACAATAAAAAATTATTTTTTGAAAAATTTACTATAGAAAAGGCAATCCCTGGCGGATTTAAAATTTTCGACAGTAAAAAATTATTTTTTGAAAAAGTTACTATAGAAAAGGCAATCCCTGGCGTAATTAAAATTTGCGACAGTAAAAAATTAATTTTTGAAAAATTTACTGTAGAAAAGGCAATCCCTGGCACAATTATAATTTGCGACAGTAAAAAATTAATTTTTGAAAAATTTACTATAGAAAAGGCAATCCCTGGCGCAATTAAAATTTGCGGCAGTAAAAAATTATTTTTTGAAAAATTTAATGTAGAAAAGGCAATCCCTGGCGTATTTAAAATTTGCGACAGTAAAAAATTATTTTTTGAAAAATTTATTATAGAAAAGGCAATCCCTGGCGGATTTAAAATTTTCGATAGTAAAAAATTATTTTTTGTAAAATTTACTATAGAAAAGGCAATCCCTGGCGCAATTAAAATTTGCGACAGTAGAAAATTATTTTTTGTACTGTAGAATTGGCGCAATTAAAATTTGCGACAGTAAAAAAATATTTTTTGAAAAATTTACTATAGAAAAGGCAATCCCAGGCGCAATTAAAATTTGCGACAATAAAAAATCATTTTTTGAAAAATTTACTATAGAAAAGGCAATCCCTGGCGCAATTAAAATTTGCGACAGTAGAAAATTATTTCTTGAAAAATTTACTGTAGAAAAAGCAATCCCTGGCGCAATTAAAATTTGCGATAGTAAAAAATTATTTTTTGAAAAATTTATTATAGAAAAGGCAATCCCTGGCGGATTTAAAATTTTCGACAGTAAAAAATTATTTTTTGAAAAATTTACAATAGAAAAGGCAATCCCTGGCGCAATTGAAATTTGCGACAGTAAAAAAATATTTTTTGAAAAATTTACTATAGAAAAGGCAATCCCTGGCGTAATTAAAATTTGCGACAGTAAAAAATTATTTTTTGAAAAATTTACTATAGAAAAGGCAATCCCTGGCATAATTAAAATTTGCGACAGTAAAAAATTAATTTTTGAAAAATTTACTATAGAAAAGGCAATCCCTGGCGTATTTAAAATTTGCGACAGTAAAAAATTATTTTTTGAAAAATTTATTATAGAAAAGGCAATCCCTGGCGGATTTAAAATTTTCGACAGTAAAAAATAATTTTTTGAAAAATTTACTATAGAAAAGGCAATCCCTGGCGCAATTAAAATTTGCGACAGTAGAAAATTATTTTTTGAAAAATTTACTGTAGAAAAGGCAATCCCTGGCGCAATTAAAATTTGCGACAGTAAAAAATTATTTTTTTTAAAATTTACTATAGAAAAGGCAATCCCTGGCGTAATTAAAATTTGCGACAGTAGAAAATTATTTTTTGAAAAATTTGCTACAGAAAAGGCAATCCCTGGCGTAATTAAAATTCGCGACAGTAAAAAAATAATTTTTGAAAAATTTACTATAGAAAAGGCAATCCCTGGCGCAATTAAAATTTGCGACATTAAAAAATTATTTTTCGAAAAATTTACTATAGAAAAGGCAATCCCTGGCGCAATTAAAATTTGCGACAGTAGAAAATCTTTTTTTGAAAAATTTACTGTAGAAAAGGCAATCCCTGGCGCAATTAAAATTTGCGACAGTAAAAAATTATTTTTTGAAAAATTTACTATAGAAAAGGCAATCACTGGCGGATTTAAAATTTTCGACAGTAAAAAACTATTTTTTGAAAAGGCAATCCCTGGCGAAATTAAAATTTGCGACAGTAAAAAATTATTTTTTGAAAAATTTACTATAGAAAAGGCAATCCCTGGCGCAATTAAAATTTGCGACAGTAAAAAATTATTTTTTGAAAAATTTACTATAGAAAAGGCAATCCCTGGCGGATTTAAAATTTTCGACAGTAAAAAATTATTTTTTGAAAAATTTACTATAGAAAAGGCAATCCCTGGCGCAATTAAAATTTGCGACATTAAAAAATTATTTTTTGAAAAATTTACTATAGAAAAGGCAATCCCTGGCGCAATTAAAATTTGCGACAGTAGAAAATCTTTTTTTGAAAAATTTACTGTAGAAAAGGCAATCCCTGGCGCAATTAAAATTTGCGACAGTAAAAAATTATTTTTTGAAAAATTTACTATAGAAAAGGCAATCCCTGGCGTAATTAAAATTTGCGACAGTAAAAAATTAATTTTTGAAAAATTTACTATAGAAAAGGCAATCCCTGGCGTATTTAAAATTTGCGACAGTAAAAAATTATTTTTTGAATAAATTACTATAGAAAAGGCAATCCCTGGCGGATTTAAAATTTTCGACAGTAAAAAATTACTTTTTGAAAAATTTTCTATAGAAAAGGCAATCCCTGGCATAATTAAAATTTGCGACAATAAAAAATTAATTTTTGTAAAATTTACTATAGAAAAGGCAATCCCTGGCGGATTTAAAATTTTCGACAGTAAAAAATTATTTTTTGAAAAATTTACTATAAAAAAGGCAGTCCCTGGCGTAATTAAAATTTGCGACAGTAAAAAATTAATTTTTGAAAAATTTACTATACAAAAGGCAATCCCTGGCGCAATTAAAATTTGCGACAGTAAAAAATTATTTTTTGAAAAATTTACTATAGAAATGGCAATCCCTGGCGTAATTAAAATTTGCGACAGTAAAAAATTAATTTTTGAAAAATTTACTATAGAAAAGGCAATCCCTGGCGCAATTAAAATTTGCGACAGTAGAAAATAATTTTTTGAAAAATTTACTGTAGAAAAGGCAATCCCTGGCGCGATTAAAATTTGCGACAGTAAAAAATTATTTTTTGAAAAATTTACTATAGAAAAGGCAATCCCTGGCGTAATTATAATTTGCGACAGTAGAAAATTATTTTTTGAAAAATTTACTATAGATAAGGCAATCCCTGGCGTAATTAAAATTTGCGACAGTAAAAAATTAATTTTTGAAAAATTTACTATAGAAAAGGCAATCACTGGCGCAATTAAAATTTGCGACATTAAAAAATTATTTTTTGAAAAATTTACTATAGAAAAGGCAATCCCTGGCATAATTAAAATTTGCGACAATAAAAAATTAATTTTTGTAAAATTTACTATAGAAAAGGCAATCCCTGGCGCAATTAAAATTTGCGACAGTAGAAAATTATTTTTTGAAAAATTTATTGTAGAAAAGGCAATCCCTGGCGCAATTAAAATTTGCCACAGTAAAAAATTAATTTTTGAAAAATTTACTATAGAAAAGGCAATCCCTGGCGGAATTAAAATTTGCGACAGTGAAAAATTATTTTTTGAAAAATTTACTATAGAAAAGGCAATCCCTGGCGTAATTAAAATTTGCGACAGTAAAAAATTAATTTTTGAAAAATTTACTATACAAAAGGCAATCCCTGGCGCAATTAAAATTTGCGACAGTAGAAAATTATTTTTTAAAAAATTTACTTTAGAAAAGGCAATCCCTGGCGCAATTAACATTTGCGACAGTAAAAAATTATTTTTTGAAAAATTTACTATAGAAAAGGCAATCCCTGGCGGATTTAAAATTTTCGACAGTAAAAAATTATTTTTTGAAAAATTTACTATAGAAAAGGCAATCCCTGGCGCAATTAAAATTTGCGACAGTAAAAAATTATTTTTTGAATAATTTACTATAGAAAAGGCAATGCCTGGCGGATTTCAAATTTTCGACAGTAAAAAATAATTTTTTGAAAAATTTACTATAGAAAAGGCAATCCCTGGCGAAATTAAAATTTGCGACAGTAAAAAATTAATTTTTGAAAAATTTACTATAGAAAAGGCAATCCCTGGCACAATTAAAATTTGCGACAGTAAAAAATTAATTTTTGAAAAATTTACTATAGAAAAGACAATCCCTGGCGCAATTAAAATTTGCGACAGTAAAAAATTATTTTTTGAAAAATTTACTGTAGAAAAGGCAATCCCTGGCGCAATTAAAATTTGCGACAGTAAAAAATAATTTTTTGAAAAATTTACTATAGAAAAGGCAATCCCTGGCGGATTTAAAATTTTCGACAGTAAAAAATTATTTTTTGAAAAATTTACTATAGAAAAGGCAATCCCTTTCGTATTTAAAATTTGCGACAGTAGAAAATTATTTTTTGAAAAATTTACTATAGAAAAGGCATTCCCTGGCGTATTTAAAATTTGCGACAGTAAAAAATTAATTTTTGAAAAATTTACTATAGAAAAGGCAATCCCTGGCGTATTTAAAATTTGCGACAGTAAAAAATTATTTTTTGAATAATTTACTATAGAAAAGGCAATCCCTGGCGTAATTAAAATTGGCGACAGTAAAAAATTAATTTTTGAAAAATTTACTATCAAAAAGGCAATCCCTGGCGCAATTAAAATTTGCGGCAGTAAAAAATTATTTTTTGAAAAATTTACTATAGAAAAGGCCATCCCGGTCGTAATTAAAATTTGCGAAAGTAGAAAATTATTTTTTGAAAAATTTACTATAGAAAAGGCAATCCCTGGCGCAATTAAAGTTTGCGACAGTAAAAAATTATTTTTTGAAAAATTTACTATAGAAAAGGCAATCCCTGGCGTAATTGAAATTTGCGACAGTAAAAATTAATTTTTGAAAAATTTACTATAGAAAAGGCAATCCCTGGCGCAATTAAAATTTGCGACAGTAGAAAATTATTTTTTGAAAAATTTACTGTAGAAAAAGCAATCCCTGGCGCAATTAAAATTTGCGACAGTAAAAAATTATTTTTTGAAAAATTTACTATAGAAAAGGCAATCCCTGGCGTAATTAAAATTTGCGACAGTAGAAAATTATTTTTTGAAAAATTTACTATAGAAAAGGCAATCCCTGGCGCAATTAAAATTTGCGACAGTAAAAAATTATTTTTTGAATAATTTACTATAGAAAAGGCAATTCCTGGCGGATTTAAAATTTTCGACTGTAAAAAATTATTTTTTGAAAAATTTACTATAGAAAAGGCAATCCCAGGCGTAATTAAAATTTGCGACAGTAAAAAATTAATTTTTGAAAAATTTACTATAGAAAAGGCAATCCCTGGCGCAATTAAAATTTGCAAAAGTAAAAAATTATTTTTTGAAATATTTACTATATAAAAGGCAATTCCTGGCGTAATTAAAATTTGCGACAGTATAAAATTATTTTTTGAAAAATTTACTATAAAAAAGGCAATCCCTGGCGGATTTAAAATTTTCGACAGAAAAAAATTAGTTTTTGAAAAATTTACTATAGAAAAGGCAATACCTGGCGTATTTAAAATTTGCGACAGTAGAAAATTATTTTTTGAAAAATTTACTATAGAAAAGGCAATCCCTGGCGTATTTAAAATTTGCGACAGTAAAAAATTAATTTTTGAAAAATTTACTATAGAAAAGGCAATCCCTGGCGCAATTAAACTTTGCGACAATAAAAAATTATTTTTTTTAAATTTACTATAGAAAAGGCAATTCCTGGCGCAATTAAAATTTGCGACAGTAGAAAAGTATTTTTTGCAAAATTTACTGTAGAAAAGGTAATCCCTGGCGCAATTAAAATTTGAGACACTAAAAAATTATTTTTTGAAAAATTTGTTATAGAAAAGGCAATCCCTGGCGGATTTAAAATTTTCGACAGTAAAAAATTATTTTTTGAAAAATTTGCTATAGAAAAGGCAATCCCTGGCGCAATTAAAGTTTGCGACAGTAAAAAATTATTTTTTGAAAAATTTACTATAGAAAAGGCAATACCTGGCGTAATTGAAATTTGCGACAGTAAAAATTAATTTTTGAAAAATTTACTATAGAAAAGGCAATCCCTGGCGCAATTAAAATTTGCGACAGTAGAAAATTATTTTTTGAAAAATTTACTGTAGAAAAAGCAATCCCTGGCGCAATTAAAATTTGCGACAGTAAAAAATTATTTTTTGAAAAATTTACTATAGAAAAGGCAATCCCTGGCGTAATTAAAATTTGCGACAGTAGAAAATTATTTTTTGAAAAATTTACTATAGAAAAGGCAATCCCTGGCGTAATTAAAATTTGCGACAGTAAAAAATTAATTTTTGAAAAATTTACTATAGAAAAGGCAATCCCTGGCGCAATTAAAATTTGCGATAGTAAAAAATTATTTTTTGAAACATTTACTGTAGAAAAGGCAATCCCTGGTGCAATTAAAATTTGCAACAGTAAAAAATTATTTTTTGAAAAATTTACTATAGAAAAGGCAGTCCCTGGCGGATTTAAAATTTTCGACAGTAAAAAATTATTTTTTGAAAAATTTTCTATAGAAAAGGCAATCCTTGGCGTATTTAAAATTTGCGACAGTAGAAAAATATTTTTTGAAAAATTTACTATAGAAAAGGCAATCCCTGGCGTATTTAAAATTTGCGACAGTAAAAAATTAATTTTTGAAAAATTTACTATCAAAAAGGCAATCCCTGGCGCAATTAAAATTTGCGGCAGTAAAAAATTATTTTTTGAAAAATTTACTATAGAAAAGGCCATCCCGGTCGTAATTAAAATTTGCGAAAGTAGAAAATTATTTTTTGAAAAATTTACTATAGAAAAGGCAATCCCTGGCGCAATTAAAGTTTGCGACAGTAAAAAATTATTTTTTGAAAAATTTACTATAGAAAAGGCAATCCCTGGCGTAATTGAAATTTGCGACAGTAAAAATTAATTTTTGAAAAATTTACTATAGAAAAGGCAATCCCTGGCGCAATTAAAATTTGCGACAGTAGAAAATTATTTTTTGAAAAATTTACTGTAGAAAAAGCAATCCCTGGCGCAATTAAAATTTGCGACAGTAAAAAATTATTTTTTGAAAAATTTACTATAGAAAAGGCAATCCCTGGCGTAATTAAAATTTGCGACAGTAGAAAATTATTTTTTGAAAAATTTACTATAGAAAAGGCAATCCCTGGCGCAATTAAAATTTGCGACAGTAAAAAATTATTTTTTGAATAATTTACTATAGAAAAGGCAATTCCTGGCGGATTTAAAATTTTCGACTGTAAAAAATTATTTTTTGAAAAATTTACTATAGAAAAGGCAATCCCAGGCGTAATTAAAATTTGCGACAGTAAAAAATTAATTTTTGAAAAATTTACTATAGAAAAGGCAATCCCTGGCGCAATTAAAATTTGCAAAAGTAAAAAATTATTTTTTGAAATATTTACTATATAAAAGGCAATTCCTGGCGTAATTAAAATTTGCGACAGTATAAAATTATTTTTTGAAAAATTTACTATAAAAAAGGCAATCCCTGGCGGATTTAAAATTTTCGACAGAAAAAAATTAGTTTTTGAAAAATTTACTATAGAAAAGGCAATACCTGGCGTATTTAAAATTTGCGACAGTAGAAAATTATTTTTTGAAAAATTTACTATAGAAAAGGCAATCCCTGGCGTATTTAAAATTTGCGACAGTAAAAAATTAATTTTTGAAAAATTTACTATAGAAAAGGCAATCCCTGGCGCAATTAAACTTTGCGACAATAAAAAATTATTTTTTTTAAATTTACTATAGAAAAGGCAATTCCTGGCGCAATTAAAATTTGCGACAGTAGAAAAGTATTTTTTGCAAAATTTACTGTAGAAAAGGTAATCCCTGGCGCAATTAAAATTTGAGACACTAAAAAATTATTTTTTGAAAAATTTGTTATAGAAAAGGCAATCCCTGGCGGATTTAAAATTTTCGACAGTAAAAAATAATTTTTTGAAAAATTTGCTATAGAAAAGGCAATCCCTGGCGCAATTAAAGTTTGCGACAGTAAAAAATTATTTTTTGAAAAATTTACTATAGAAAAGGCAATACCTGGCGTAATTGAAATTTGCGACAGTAAAAATTAATTTTTGAAAAATTTACTATAGAAAAGGCAATCCCTGGCGCAATTAAAATTTGCGACAGTAGAAAATTATTTTTTGAAAAATTTACTGTAGAAAAAGCAATCCCTGGCGCAATTAAAATTTGCGACAGTAAAAAATTATTTTTTGAAAAATTTACTATAGAAAAGGCAATCCCTGGCGTAATTAAAATTTGCGACAGTAGAAAATTATTTTTTGAAAAATTTACTATAGAAAAGGCAATCCCTGGCGTAATTAAAATTTGCGACAGTAAAAAATTAATTTTTGAAAAATTTACTATAGAAAAGGCAATCCCTGGCGCAATTAAAATTTGCGATAGTAAAAAATTATTTTTTGAAACATTTACTGTAGAAAAGGCAATCCCTGGTGCAATTAAAATTTGCAACAGTAAAAAATTATTTTTTGAAAAATTTACTATAGAAAAGGCAGTCCCTGGCGGATTTAAAATTTTCGACAGTAAAAAATTATTTTTTGAAAAATTTTCTATAGAAAAGGCAATCCTTGGCGTATTTAAAATTTGCGACAGTAGAAAAATATTTTTTGAAAAATTTACTATAGAAAAGGCAATCCCTGGCGTATTTAAAATTTGCGACAGTAAAAAATTAATTTTTGAAAAATTTACTATAAAAAAGGCAATCCCTGGCGCAATTAAAACTTGCGACAGTAAAAAATTCTTTTTTAAAAATTTACTATAGAAAAGGCAATCCTTGGCGTAATTAAAATTTGCGACAGTAGAAAAATATTTTTTGAAAAATTTACTGTAGAAAAGGCAATCCCTGGCGAAATTAAAATTTGCGACAGTAAAAAATTATTTTTTGAAAAATTTACTATAGAAAAGGCAATCCCTGGCGCAATTAAAATTTTCGATAGTAAAAAATTATTTTTAGCAAAATTTACTATAGAAGAGGCAATCCCTGGCGTATTTCAAGTTTGCGACAGAAAAAAATTAATTTGTGAAAAATTTACTATAGAAAAGGCAATCCCTGGCGTAATTAAAATTTGCGACAGTAGAAAATTATTTTTTGAAAAATTTACTATAGAAAAGGCAATCCCTGGCGAAATTAAAACTTGCGACAATAAAAAATTATTTTTTGAAAAATTTACTGTAAAAAAGGCAATCCCTGGCGCAATTAAAATTTCCGACAGTAAAAAATTAGTTTTTGAAAAATTAACTATAGAAAAGGCTAACCCTGGCGTATTTAAAATTTGCGACAGTAAAAAATTATTTTTTGAATAATTTACTGTAGAAAAGGTAATCCCTGGCGCATTTAAAATTTGCGACAGTAAAAAATTATTTTTTGAAAAATTTACTATAGAAAAGGCAATCCCTGGCGTTTTTAAAATTTGCGACAGGAAAAAATTATTTTTTGAAAAATTTACTATAGAAAAGGCAATTCCTCGCGCAATTAAAATTTGCGACAGTAAAAAATTAATTTTTGAAAAATTTACTATAGAAGAGGCAATCCCTGGCGCAATTAAAACTTGCGACAGTAAAAAATTATTTTTTGAAAAATTTACTATAGAAAAGGCAATCCCTGGCGTAATTAAAACTTGCGACAGTAAAAAATTATTTTTTGAAAAATTTACTATAGAAAAGGCAATCCCTGGCGTATTTAAAATTTGCGACAGTAAAAAATTATTTTTTGAAAAATTTACTATAGAAAAGGCAATCCCTGGCGTAATTAAAATTTGCGACAGTAAGAAATTAATTTTTGAAAATTTACTATACAAGAGGCAATCCCTGGCGTATTTAAAATTTGCGACAGTAAAAAATTATTTTTTTGCAAAATTTACTATAGAAAAGGCAATCCCTGGCGTAATTAAAATTTGCGACAGTAAAAAATTATTTTTTGAAAAATTTACTATAGAAAATGCAATCCCTGGCGGATTTAAAATTTTCGACAGTAAAAAATTATTTTTTGAAAAATTTACTATAGAAAAGGCAACACTGGCGTATTTCAAATTTGCCACAGTAAAAAATTAATTTGTGAAAAATGTACTATAGAAAAGGCAATCCCTGGCGTAATTAAAATTTGCGACAGTAGAAAATTATTTTTTGAAAAATTTACTATAGAAAAGGCAATCCCTGGCGCAATTAAAACTTGCGACAATAAAAAATTATTTTTTGAAAAATTTACTGTAGAAAAGGCAATCCCTGGCGTATTTAAAATTTGCGACAGTAAAAAATTATTTTTTGAAAAATTTACTATAGAAAAGGCAATCCCTGGCGTTTTTAAAATTTGCGACAGTAAAAAATTATTTTTTGAAAAATTTACTATAGAAAAGGCAATCCCTGGCGTAATTAAAATTTGCGACAGTAAAAAATTATTTTTTGCAAAATTTACTATAGAAAAGGCAATCCCTGGCGTAATTAAAATTTGCGACAGTAGAAAATTATTTTTTGAATAATTTACTATAGAAAAGGCAATCCCTGGCGCAATTAAAACTTGCGACAGTAAAAAATTATTTTTTGAAAAATTTACTATAGAAAAGGCAATCCCTGGCGTAATTAAAATTTGCTACAGTAAAAAATTAATTTTTGAAAAATTTACTATAGAAAAGGCAATCCCTGGCGCAATTAAAATTTGCGACAGTAAAAAATTATTTTTTGAAAAATTTACTGTAGAAAAGGCAATCCCTGGCGCAATTAAAATTTGCGACAGTAAAAAATTATTTTTTGAAAAATTTACTATAGAAAAGGCAATCCCTGGCGTATTTAAAATTTTCGAAAATAAAAAATTATTTTTCGAAAAATTTACTATAGAAAAGGCAATCCCTGGCGCAATTAAAATTTTCGACAGTAAAAAATTATTTTTAGCAAAATTTACTATAGAAGAGGCAATCCCTGGCGTATTTCAAATTTGCGACAGTAAAAAATTAATTTTTGAAAAATTTACTATAGGAAAGCAATACCTGGCGCAATTAAAACTTGCGACAGTAAAAAATTATTTTTGAAAAATTTACTATAGAAAAGGCAATCCCTGGCGTAATTAAAATTTGCGACAGTAGAAAATTATTTTTTGAAAAATTTACTATATAAAAGGCAATCCCTGGCGTATTTAAAATTTTCGAAAATAAAAAATTATTTTTCGAAAAATTTACTATAGAAAAGGCAATCCCTGGCGCAATTAAAATTTTCGACAGTAAAAAATTATTTTTAGCAAAATTTACTATAGAAGAGGCAATCCCTGGCGTATTTCAAATTTGCGACAGTAAAAAATTAATTTGTGAAAAATTTACTATAGAAAAGGCAATCCCTGGCGTAATTAAAATTTGCGACAGTAGAAAATTATTTTTTGAAAAATTTACTATAGAAAATGCAATCCCTGGCGGATTTAAAATTTTCGACAGTAAAAAATTATTTTTTGAAAAATTTACTATAGAAAAGGCAATCCCTGGCGCAACTAAAATTTGCGACAGTAAAAAATTATTTTTTGAATAATTTACTATAGAAAAGGCAACCCTGGCGTATTTCAAATTTGCCACAGTAAAAAATTAATTTGTGAAAAATGTACTATAGAAAAGGCAATGCCTGGCGCAATTAAAATTTGCGACAGTAAAAAATTATTTTTTGAAAAATTTACTGTAGAAAAGGCAATCCCTGGCGCAATTAAAATTTGCGACAGTAAAAAATTATTTTTTTAAAAATTTACTATAGAAAAGGCAAACCCTGGCGGATTTAAAATTTTCGACAGTAAAAAATTATTTTTTGAAAAATTTTCTATAGAAAAGGCAAGCCCTGGCGTATTTAAAATTTGCGACAGTAGAAAAGTGTTTTTTGAAAAATTTACTATAGAAAAGGCAATACCTGGCGTATTTAAAATTTGCGACAGTAAAAAATTAATTTTTGAAAAATTTACTATAGGAAAGCAATACCTGGCGCAATTAAAACTTGCGACAGTAAAAAATTATTTTTGAAAAATTTACTATAGAAAAGGCAATCCCTGGCGTAATTAAAATTTGCGACAGTAGAAAATTATTTTTTGAAAAATTTACTATAGAAAAGGCAATCCCTGGCGTATTTAAAATTTTCGAAAATAAAAAATTATTTTTCGAAAAATTTACTATAGAAAAGGCAATCCCTGGCGCAATTAAAATTTTCGACAGTAAAAAATTATTTTTAGCAAAATTTACTATAGAAGAGGCAATCCCTGGCGTATTTCAAATTTGCGACAGTAAAAAATTAATTTGTGAAAAATTTACTATAGAAAAGGCAATCCCTGGCGTAATTAAAATTTGCGACAGTAAAAAATTATTTTTTGAAAAATTTACTATAGAAAAGGCAATCCCTGGCGCAATTAAAATTTTCGACAGTAAAAAATTATTTTTAGCAAAATTTACTATAGAAGAGGCAACCCTGGCGTATTTCAAATTTGCGACAGTAAAAAATTAATTTGTGAAAAATGTACTATAGAAAAGGCAATCCCTGGCGTAATTAAAATTTGCGACAGTAGAAAATTATTTTTTGAAAAATTTACTATAGAAAAGGCAATCCCTGGCGCAATTAAAACTTGCGACAATAAAAAATAATTTTTTGAAAAATTTACTGTAGAAAAGGCAATCCCTGGCGTATTTAAAATTTGCGACAGTAAAAAATTATTTTTTGAAAAATTTACTATAGAAAAGGCAATCCCTGGCGTTTTTAAAATTTGCGACAGTAAAAAATTATTTTTTGAAAAATTTACTATAGAAAAGGCAATCCCTGGCGTAATTAAAATTTGCGACAGTAAAAAATTATTTTTTGCAAAATTTACTATAGAAAAGGCAATCCTTGGCGCAATTAAAACTTGCGACAATAAAAAATTATTTTTTGAAAAATTTACTGAAGAAAAGGCAATCCCTGGCGTATTTCAAATTTGCGACAGTAAAAAATTAATTTGTGAAAAATTTACTATAGAAAAGGCAATCCCTGGCGTAATTAAAATTTGCGACAGTAGAAAATTATTTTTTGAAAAATTTACTATAGAAAAGGCAATCCCTGGCACAATTAAAATTTTCGACAGTAAAAAATTATTTTTAGCAAAATTTACTATAGAAGAGGCAACCCTGGCGTATTTCAAATTTGCGACAGTAAAAAATTAATTTGTGAAAAATGTACTATAGAAAAGGCAATCCCTGGCGTAATTAAAATTTGCGACAGTAGAAAATTATTTTTTGAAAAATTTACTATAGAAAAGGCAATCCCTGGCGCAATTAAAACTTGCGACAATAAAAAATTATTTTTTGAAAAATTTACTGTAGAAAAGGCAATCCCTGGCGTATTTAAAATTTACGACAGTAAAAAATTATTTTTTGAAAAATTTACTATAGAAAAGGCAATCCCTGGCGTTTTTAAAATTTGCGACAGTAAAAAATTATTTTTTGAAAAATTTACTATAGAAAAGGCAATCCCTGGCGTAATTAAAATTTGCGACAGTAAAAAATTATTTTTTGCAAAATTTACTATAGAAAAGGCAATCCCTGGCGTAATTAAAATTTGCGACAGTAAAAAATTATTTTTTGAATAATTTACTATAGAAAAGGCAATCCCTGGCGCAATTAAAACTTGCGACAGTAAAAAATTATTTTTTGAAAAATTTACTTTAGAAAAGGCAATCCCTGGCGTAATTAAAACTTGCGACAGTAAAAAATTATTTTTTGAAAAATTTACTATAGAAAAGGCAATCCCTGGCATATTTAAAATTTGCGACAGTAAAAAATTATTTTTTGAAAAATCTACTATAGAAAAGGCAATCCCTGGCGTTTTTAAAATTTGCGACAGTAAAAAATTATTTTTTGAAAAATTTACTATAGAAAAGGCAATCCCTGGCGTAATTAAAATTTGCGACAGTAGAAAATTATTTTTTGAAAAATTTACTATAGAAAAGGCAATCCCTGGCGCAATTAAAATTTGCGACAGTAAAAAATTAATTTTTGAAAAATTTACTATAGAAAAGGCAATCCCTGGCGCAATTAAAATTTGCGACAGTAAAAAATTATTTTTTGAAAAATTTACTGTAGAAAAGGCAATCCCTGGCGCAATTAAAATTTGCAACAGTAAAAAATTATTTTTTGAAAAATTTACTATAGAAAAAGCAAACCCTGGCGGATTTAAAATTTTCGACAAAAAAAAATTATTTTGTGAAAAATTTTTATAGAAAAGGCAATCCCTGGCGTATTTAAAATTTGCGACAGTAGAAAAATATTTTTTGAAAAATTTACTATATAAAAGGCAATCCCTGGCGTATTTAAAATTTGCGACAGTAAAAAATTAATTTTTGAAAAATTTACTATAGGAAAGGCAATCCCTGGCGCAATTAAAACTTGCGACAGTAAAAAATTATTTTTGAAAAATTTACTATAGAAAAGGCAATCCCTGGTGTAATTAAAATTTGCGACAGTAGAAAATTATTTTTTGAAAAATTTACTATAGAAAAGGCAATCCCTGGCGTATTTAAAATTTTTGAAAATAAAAAATTATTTTTTGAAAAATTTACTATAGAAAAGGCAATCCCTGGCGCAATTAAAATTTTCGACAGTAAAAAATTATTTTTAGAAAAATTTACTATAGAAGAGGCAATCCCTGGCGTATTTCAAATTTGCGACAGTAAAAAATTAATTTGTGAAAATTTACTATAGAAAAGGCAATCCCTGGCGTAATTAAAATTTGCGACAGTAGAAAATTATTTTTTGAAAAATTTACTAGAGAAAAGGCAATCCTTGGCGCAATTAAAACTTGCGACAATAAAAAATTATTTTTTGAAAAATTTACTGAAGAAAAAGCAATCCCTGGCGCAATTAAAATTTGCGACAGTAAAAAATTAGTTTTTGAAAAATTAACTATAGAAAAGGCAATCCCTGGCGTATTTAAAATTCGCGACAGTAAAAAATTATTTTTTGAATAATTTACTGTAGAAAAGGCAATCCCTGGCGCAATTAAAATTTGCGACAGTAAAAAATTACTTTTTGAAAAATTTACTATAGAAAAGGCAATCCCTGGCGTTTTTAAAATTTGCGACAGGAAAAAATTATTTTTTGAAAAATTTACTATAGAAAAGGCAATCCCTGGCGCAATTAAAATTTGCGACAGTAAAAAATTATTTTTTGAAAAATTTACTATAGAAAAGGCAATCCCTGGCGTAATTAAAACTTGCGACAGTAAAAAATTATTTTTTGAAAAATTTACTATAGAAAAGGCAATCCCTGGCGTATTTAAAATTTGCGACAGTAAAAAATTATTTTTTGAAAAATTTACTATAGAAAAGGCAATCCCTGGCGTAATTAAAATTTGCGACAGTAAAAAATTAATTTTTGAAAAATTTACTATAGAAGAGGCAATCCCTGGCGTATTTAAAATTTGCGACAGTAAAAAATTAATTTTTGAAAAATTTACTATAGAAAAGGCAATCCCTGGCGCAATTAAAATTTGCCACAATAAAAAATTATTTTTTGAAAAATTTACTGTAGAAAAGGCAATCCCTGGCGCAATTAAAATTTGCGACAGTAAAAAATTATTTTTTGAAAAATTTACTATAGAAAAGGCAAACCCTGGCGGATTTAAAATTTTCGACAAAAAAAAAATTATTTTGTGAAAAATTTTCTATAGAAAAGGCAATCCCAGGCGTATTTAAAATTTGCGACAGTAGAAAAATATTTTTTGAAAAATTTACTATAGAAAAGGCAATCCCTGGCGTATTTAAAATTTTCGAAAATAAAAAATTATTTTTTGAAAAATTTACTATAGGAAAGGCAATCCCTGGCGCAATTAAAATTTTCGACAGTAAAAAATTATTTTTAGAAAAATTTACTATAGAAGAGGCAATCCCTGGCGTATTTCAAATTTGCGACAGTAAAAAATTAATTTGTGAAAAATTTACTATAGAAAAGGCAATCCCTGGCGTAATTAAAATTTCCGACAGTAGAAAATTATTTTTTGAAAAATTTACTAGAGAAAAGGCAATCCTTGGCGCAATTAAAACTTGCGACAATAAAAAATTATTTTTTGAAAAATTTACTGAAGAAAAGGCAATCCCTGGCGCAATTAAAATTTGCGACAGTAAAAAATTAGTTTTTGAAAAATTAACTATAGAAAAGGCAATCCCTGGCGTATTTAAAATTCGCGACAGTAAAAAATTATTTTTTGAATAATTTACTGTAGAAAAGGCAATCCCTGGCGCAATTAAAATTTGCGACAGTAACAAATTATTTTTTGAAAAATTTACTACAGAAAGGCAATCCCTGGCGTTTTTAAAATTTGCGACAGGAAAAAATTATTTTTTGAAAAATTTACTATAGAAAAGGCAATCCCTGGCGCAATTAAAATTTGCGACAGTAAAAAATTATTTTTTGAAAAATTTACTATAGAAAAGGCAATCCCTGGCGTAATTAAAACTTGCGACAGTAAAAAATTATTTTTTGAAAAATTTACTATAGAAAAGACAATCCCTGGCGTATTTAAAATTTGCGTCAATAAAAAATTATTTTTTGAAAAATTTACTATAGAAAAGGCAATCCCTGGCGTAATTAAAATTTGCGACAGTAAAAAATTAATTTTTGGAAAATTTACTATAGAAGAGGCAATCCCTGGCGTATTTAAAATTTGCGACAGTAAAAAATTATTTTTTTGCAAAATTTACTATAGAAATGGCAATCCCTGGCGTAATTAAAATTTGCGACAGTAAAAAATTATTTTTTGAAAAATTTACTATAGAAAAGGCAATCCTTGGCGGATTTAAAATTTTCGACAGTAAAAAATTATTTTTTGAAAAATTTACTATAGAAAAGGCAATCCCTGGCGCAATTAAAATTTGCGACAGTAAAAAATTATTTTTTGAATAATTTACTATAGAAAAGGCAATCCCTGGCGGATTTAAAATTTTCGACAGTAAAAAATTATTTTTTGAAAAATTTACTATAGAAATGGCAATACCTGGCGTAATTAAAATTTGCGACAGTAAAAAATTAATTTTTGAAAAATTTACTATAGAAAAGGCAATCCCTGGCGCAATTAAAATTTGCGACAGTAAAAAATTATTTTTTGAAAAATTTACTATAGAAAAGGCAATACCTGGCGTATTTGAAATTTGCGACAGTAGAAAATTATTTTTTGAAAAATTTACTATAGAAAAGGCAATCCCTGGCGTATTTAAAATTTGCGACAGTAAAAAGTTAATTTTTGAAAAATTTACTATAGAAACGGTAATCCCTGGCGCAATTAAAATTTGCGACAGTAAAAAATTATTTTTTGAAAAATTTACTATATAAAAGGCAATCCCTGGCGCAATTAAAATTTGCGACAGTAGAAAATTATTTTTAGCAAAATTTACTATAGAAGAGGCAATCCCTGGCGTATTTCAAATTTGCGACAGTAAAGAATTAATGAAAAATTTACTATAGAAAAGGCAATCCCTGGCGTATTTAAAATTTGCGACAGTAAAAAATTAATTTTTGAAAAATCTACTATAGAAAAGGCAATCCCTGGCGTAATTAAAATTTTCGACAGTAAAAAATTATTTTTTGCAAAATTTGCTATAGAAAAGGCAATCCCTGGCGTATTTAAAATTTGCGACATTAAAAAATTAATTTTTGAAAAATTTACTATAGAAAAGGCAAACCCTGGCGTATTTAAAATTTGCGACAGTAAAAAATTAATTTTTGAAAAATTTACTATATAAAAGGCAATCCCTGGCGGATTTAAAACTTGCGACAGTAAAAAATTATTTTTTTAAAAATTTACTGTAGGAAAGGCAATCCCTGGCCGATTTAAAAATTGCGTCAGTAAAAAATTATTTTTTGAAAAATTTACTGTAGAAAAGACAATCCCTGGCGCAATTAAAATTTGCGACAGTAAAAAATTATTTTTTGAAAAATTTACTATAGAAAAGGCAATCCCTGGCGTAATTAAAATTTTCGACAGTAAAAAATTATTTTTTGAAAAATTTACTGTAGAAAAGGCAATCCCTGGCGTAATTAAAATTTGCGACAGTAAAAATTAATTTTTGGAAAATTTACTATAGAAAAGGCAATCCCTGGCGTATTTAAAATTTGCGACAGTAAAAAATTATTTTTTGATAAATTTACTGTAGAAAAGGCAATCCCTGGCGCAATTAAAATTTGCGACAGTAAAAAATTATTTTTTAAAAATTTACTATAGAAAAGGCAATCCCTGGCGTAATTAAAATTTTCGACAGTAAAAAATTATTTTTTGAAAAATTTACTGTAGAAAAGGCAATCCCTGGCGTAATTAAAATTTGCGACAGTAAAAAATTAATTTTTGAATAATTTACTATAGAAAAGGCAATCCCTGGCGTAATTAAAATTTGCGACAGTAAAAAATTAATTTTTGGAAAATTTACTATAGAAAAGGCAATCCCTGGCGTAATTAAAATTTGCGACAGTAAAAAATTAATTTTTGAAAAATTTACTATATAAAAGGCAATCCCTGGCGGATTTAAAACTTGCGACAGTAAAAAATTATTTTTTTAAAAATTTACTGTAGAAAAGGCAATCCCTGGCGCAATTAAAATTTGCGACAGTAAAAAATTAAATTTAAAAAAATTTACTATAGAAAAGGCAATCCCTGGCGTATTTAAAATTTGCGACAGTAAAAAATTAGTTTTTGAATAATTTACTAGAGAAAAGGCAATCCCTGGCGTAATTAAAATTTTCGACAGTAAAAAATTATTTTTTGGAAAATTTACTATAGAAAGGCAATCCCTGGCGTAATTAAAATTTGCGACAGTAAAAAATTAATTTTTGAAAAATTTACTATAGGAAAGGCAATCCCTGGCGTAACTAAAATTTGCGACAGTAAAAAATTAATTTTTGGAAAATTTACTATAGAAAAGGCAATCCCTGGCGTAATTAAAATTTGCGACAGTAAAAAATTAATTTTTGAAAAATTTACTATAGAAAAGGCAATCCCTGGCCGATTTAAAAATTGCGTCAGTAAAAAATTATTTTTTGAAAAATTTACTGTAGAAAAGACAATCCCTGGCGCAATTAAAATTTGCGACAGTAAAAAATTATTTTTTGAAAAATTTACTATAGAAAAGGCAATCCCTGGCGTAATTAAAATTTTCGACAGTAAAAAATTATTTTTTGAAAAATTTACTGTAGAAAAGGCAATCCCTGGCGTAATTAAAATTTGCGACAGTAAAAAATTAATTTTTGAAAAATTTACTATAGAAAAGGCAATCCCTGGCGTAATTAAAATTTGCGACAGTAAAAAATTAATTTTTGGAAAATTTACTATAGAAAAGGCAATCCCTGGCGTAATTAAAATTTGCGACAGTAAAAAATTAATTTTTGAAAAATTTACTATAGAAAAGGCAATCCCTGGCGTAATTAAAATTTGCGACAGTAAAAAATTAATTTTTGAAAAATTTACTATAGGAAAGGCAATCCCTGGCGCAATTAAAATTTGCGACAGTAAAAAATTAATTTTTGGAAAATTTACTATAGAAAAGGCAATCCCTGGGGTAATTAAAATTTGCGACAGTAAAAAATTAATTTTTGAAAAATTTACTATATAAAAGGCAATCCCTGGCGGATTTAAAACTTGCGACAGTAAAAAATTATTTTTTTAAAAATTTACTGTAGAAAAGGCAATCCCTGGCGCACTTAAAATTTGCGACAGTATAGAATTAAATTTTGAAAAATTTACTATAGAAAAGGCAATCCCTGGCGTAATTAAAATTTGCGACAGTAAAAAATTAATTTTTGAAAAATTTACTATAGGAAAGGCAATCCCTGGCGTAATTAAAATTTGCGACAGTAAAAAATTAATTTTTGGAAAATTTACTATAGAAAAGGCAATCCCTGGCGTAATTAAAATTTGCGACAGTAAAAAATTAATTTTTGAAAAATTTACTATAGAAAAGGCAATCCCTGGCCGATTTAAAAATTGCGTCAGTAAAAAATTATTTTTTGAAAAATTTACTGTAGAAAAGACACTTCCTGGCGCAATTAAAATTTGCGACAGTAAAAAATTATTTTTTGAAAAATTTACTATAGAAAAGGCAATCCCTGGCGTAATTAAAATTTTCGACAGTAAAAAATTATTTTTTGAAAAATTTACTGTAGAAAAGGCAATCCCTGGCGTAATTAAAATTTGCGACAGTAAAAAATTAATTTTTGAATAATTTACTATAGAAAAGGCAATCCCTGGCGTATTTAAAATTTGCGACAGTAAAAAATTATTTTTTGATAAATTTACTGTAGAAAAGGCAATCCCTGGCGCAATTAAAATTTGCGACAGTAAAAAATTATTTTTTAAAAATTTACTATAGAAAAGGCAATCCCTGGCGTAATTAAAATTTTCGACAGTAAAAAATTATTTTTTGAAAAATTTACTGTAGAAAAGGCAATCCCTGGCGTAATTAAAATTTGCGACAGTAAAAAATTAATTTTTGAATAATTTACAATAGAAAAGGCGATCCCTGGCGTATTTAAAATTTGCGACAGTAAAAAATTATTTTTTGAAAAATTGACTGTAGAAAAGGCAATCCCTGGCGCAATTAAAATTTGCGACAGTATAAAATTATTTTTTGAATAATTTACTATAGAAAAGGCAATCCCTGGCGGATTTAAAATTTGCGACAGTAAAAAATTAAATTTTGAAAAATTTACTGTAGAAAAGGAAATCCCTGGCGTAATTAAAATTTGCGACAGTAAAAAATTAAATTTAAAAAAATTTACTATAGAAAAGGCAATCCCTGGCGTATTTAAAATTTACGACAGTAAAAAAATTAGTTTTTGAATAATTTACTAGAGAAAAGGCAATCCCTGGCGTAATTAAAATTTTCGACAGTAAAAAATTATTTTTTGCAAAATTTACTATAGAAAAGGCAATCCCTGGAGGATTTAAAATTTGCGACAGTAAAAAATTAATTTTTGAAAAATTTAATATAGAAAAGGCAATCCCTGGCGTATTTAAAATTTGCGACAGTAAAAAATTAATTTGTGAAAAATTTACTATAGAAAAGGCAATCCCTGGCGCAATTAAAATTTGCGACAGTAAAAAATTAATTTTTGAAAAATTTACTGTAGAAAAGGCAATACGGGGCGTATTTAAAATTTGCGACAGTAAAAAATTAATTTTTGAAAAATTTACTATAGAAAAGGCAATCCCTGGCGTATTTAAAATTTGCGACAGTAAAAAAATATTTTTTGAATAATTTACTATAGAAAAGGCAATCCCTGGCGTATTTAAAATTTGCGACAGTATAAAATTAAATTTGTGAAAAATTTACTATAGAAAAGGCAATCCCTGGCGCAATTAAAATTTGCGACAGTAAAAAATTATTTTTTTGCAAAATTTACTATAGAAAAGGCAATCCCTGGCGCAATTAAAATTTGCGACAGTATAGAATTATTTTTTGCAAAATTTACTATAGAAAAGGCAATCCCTGGCGCAATTAAAATTTGCGACAGTAAAAAATTATTTTTTTGCCAAATTTACTATAGAAAAGGCAATCCCTGGCGCAATTAAAATTTGCGACAGTATAGAATTATTTTTTGAAAAATTTACTATAGAAAAGGCAATCCCTGGCGCAATTAAAATTTGCGACAGTAGAAAATAATTTTTTGAAAAATTTACTGTAGAAAAGGCAATCCCTGGCGTATTTAAAATTTGCGACAGTAAAAAATTAATTTTTGAAAAATTTGCTGTAGAAAAGGTAATCACTGGCGCAATTAAAACTTACGAGAAAAAAAAATTATTTTTTGAATAATTTACTATAGGAAAGGCAATCCCTGGCGCAATTAAAATTTGCGATAGTAAGAAATTATTGTTTGAATAATTTAAAATAGAAAAGGCAATCCCTGGCGCAATTAATATTTGCGACAGTAAAAATTTTTTTTTGCAAAAATTACTATAGAAGAGGCAATCCCAGGCGTATTTAAAATTTGCGACAGTATAAAATTAATTTTTGAATAATTTACTATAGAAAAGGCAATCCCTGGCGTATTTAAAATTTGCGACAGTAAAAAATTATTTTTTGAATAATTTACTGTAGAAAAGGCAATCCCTGGCGCAATTAAAATTTGCGACAGTACAAAATTATTTTTTGAAAAATTTAGTGTAGAAAAGGCAATCCCTGGCGCAATTAAAATTTGCGACAGTAAAAAATTATTTTTTGAAAAATTTACTATAGAAAGGCAATCCCTGGCGTAATTATAATTTGCGACAGTAAAAAATTAGTTTTTGAAAAATTTACTGAAGAAAAGGCAATCTCTGGCGCAATTAAAATTTGCGACAGTAGAAAATTATTTTTTGAAAAATTTACTGTAGAAAAGGCAATCCCTGGCGCAATTAAAATTTGCGACAGTAAAAAATTATTTTTTGAATAATTTACTATCGAAAAGGCAATCCCTGGCGCAATTAAAATTTGCGACAGTAAAAAATTATTTTTTGAAAAATTTACTGTAGAAAAGGCAATCCTTGGCGCAATTAAAATTTGCGACAGTAGAAAATTATTTTTTGAAAAATTTACTGTAGAAAAGGCAATCCCTGGCGCAATTAAAATTTGCGACAGTAAACAATTATTTTTTGAATAATTTACTATAGAAAAGGCAATCCCTGGCGCAATTAAAATTTGCGACAGTAAAAAATTATTTTTTGCAAAATTTACTGTAGAAAAGGCAATCCCTGGCGCAATTAAAATTTGCGACAGTAGAAAATTATTTTTTGAAAAATTTACTGTAGAAAAGGCAATCCCTGGCGCAATTAAAATTTGCGACAGTAGAAAATTATTTTTTGAAAAATTTACTATAGAAAAAGCAATCCCTGGCGTATTTAAAATTTGCGACAGTAAAAAATTATTTTTTGAATAATTTACTATAGAAAAGACAATCTCTGGCGCAATTAAAATTTGCGACAGTAAACAATTATTTTTTGAATAATTTACTATAGAAAAGGCAATCCCTGGCGCAATTAAAATTTGCGACAGTAAAAAATTATTTTTTGCAAAATTTACTGTAGAAACGGCAATCCCTGGCGTATTTAAAATTTGCGACATTAAAAAATTAATTTTTGAAAAATTTACTATAGAAAAGGCAAACCCTGGCGTATTTAAAACTTGCGAGAAAAAAAAATTATTTTTTGAATAATTTACTATAGAAAAGGCAATCCCTGGCGCAATTAAAATTTGCGACAGTAAGAAATTATTGTTTGAATAATTTAATATAGAAAAGGCAATCCCTGGCGTAATTAAAATTTGCGACAGTAAAAAATTAATTTTTGGAAAATTTACTATAGAAAAGGCAATCCCTGGCGTATTTAAAATTTGCGACAGTAAAAATTATAATTATTTTTTGAAAAATTTACTGTAGAAAAGGCAATTCCTGGCGCAATTAAAATTTGCGACAGTAAAAAATTATTTTTTAAAAATTAACTATAGAAAAGGCAATCCCTGGCGGTAATTAAAATTTTCGACAGTAAAAAATTATTTTTTGAAAAATTTACTGTAGAAAAGGCAATCCCTGGCGTAATTAAAATTTGCGACAGTAAAAAATTAATTTTTGAATAATTTACTATAGAAAAGGCAATCCCTGGCGTAATTAAAATTTGCGACAGTAAAAAATTAATTTTTGAAAAATTTACTATATAAAAGGCAATCCCTGGCGGATTTAAAACTTGCGACAGTAAAAAATTATTTTTTTAAAAATTTACTGTAGAAAAGGCAATCCCTGGCGCAATTAAAATTTTGCGACAGTAAAAAATTAAATTTAAAAAAATTTACTATAGAAAAGGCAATCCCTGGCGTATTTAAAATTTGCGACAGTAAAAAAATTAGTTTTTGAATAATTTACTAGAGAAAAGGCAATCCCTGGCGTAATTAAAATTTTCGAACAGTAAAAAATTATTTTTTGGAAAATTTACTATAGAAAAGGCAATCCCTGGCGTAATTAAAATTTGCGGACAGTAAAAAATTAATTTTTGAAAAATTTACTATAGAAAAGGCAATCCCTGGCGTAATTAAAATTTGCGACAGTAAAAAATTAATTTTTGGAAAATTTACTATAGAAAAGGCAATCCCTGGCGTAATTAAAATTTGCGACAGTAAAAAATTAATTTTTGAAAAATTTACTATAGAAAAGGCAATCCCTGGCCGATTTAAAAATTGCGTCAGTAAAAAATTATTTTTTGAAAAATTTACCTGTAGAAAAGACAATCCCTGGCGCAATTAAAATTTGCGACAGTAAAAAATTATTTTTTGAAAAATTTACTATAGAAAAGGCAATCCCTGGCGTAATTAAAAATTTTCGACAGTAAAAAATTATTTTTTGAAAAATTTACTGTAGAAAAGGCAATCCCTGGCGTAATTAAATTTGCGACAGTAAAAAATTAATTTTTGAAAAATTTACTATAGAAAAGGCAATCCCTGGCGTAATTAAAACTTGCGACAGTAAAAAATTAATTTTTGGAAAATTTACTATAGAAAAGGCAATCCCTGGCGTAATTAAAATTTGCGACAGTAAAAAATTAATTTTTGAAAAATTTACTATAGAAAAGGCAAACCCTGGCCGATTTAAAATTGCGTCAGTAAAATATTATTTTTTGAAAAATTTACTGTAGAAAAGACAATCCCTGGCGCAATTAAAATTTGCGACAGTAAAAAATTATTTTTTGAAAAATTTACTATAGAAAAGGCAATCCCTGGCGTAATTAAAATTTGCGACAGTAAAAAATTTAATTTTTGAATAATTTACTATAGAAAAGGCAATCCCCTGGCGTATTTAAAATTTGCGACAGTAAAAAATTATTTTTTGATAAATTTACTGTAGAAAAGGCAATCCCTGGCGCAATTAAAATTTGCGACAGTAAAAAAATTATTTTTTGAAAAATTTACTGTAGAAAAGGCAATCCCTGGCGCAATTAAAATTTGCGACAGTAAAAAATTATTTTTTGAATAATTTACTATAGAAAAGGCAATCCCTGGCGCAATTAAAATTTGCGACAGTAAAAAATATTATTTTTGAAAAATTTACTGTAGAAAAAGGCAATCCTTGGCGCAATTAAAATTTGCGACAGTAGAAAATTATTTTTTGAAAAATTTACTGTAGAAAAGGCAATCCCTGGCGCAATTAAAATTTGCGACAGTAAACAATTATTTTTTGAATAATTTACTATAGAAAAGGCAATCCCTGGCGCAATTAAAATTTGCGACAGTAAAAAATTATTTTTTGCAAAATTTACTGTAGAAAAGGCAATCCCTGGCGCAATTAAAATTAGCGACAGTAGAAAATTATTTTTTGAAAAATTTACTGTAGAAAAGGCAATCCCTGGCGCAATTAAAATTTGCGACAGTACAAAATTATTTTTTGAAAAAATTTAGTGTAGAAAAGGCAATCCCTGGCGCAATTAAAATTTGCGACAGTAAAAAATTATTTTTTGAAAAATTTACTATAGAAAGGCAATCCCTGGCGTAATTATAATTTGCGACAGTAAAAAATTAGTTTTTGAAAAATTTACTGAAGAAAAGGCAATCTCTGGCGCAATTAAAATTTGCGACAGTAGAAAATTATTTTTTGAAAAATTTACTGTAGAAAAGGCAATCCCTGGCGCAATTAAAATTTGCGACAGTAAAAAATTATTTTTTGAATAATTTACTATAGAAAAGGCAATCCCTGGCGCAATTAAAATTTGCGACAGTAAAAAATTATTTTTTGAAAAATTTACTGTAGAAAAGGCAATCCTTGGCGCAATTAAAATTTGCGACAGTAGAAAATTATTTTTTGAAAAATTTACTGTAGAAAAGGCAATCCCTGGCGCAATTAAAATTTGCGACAGTAAACAATTATTTTTTGAATAATTTACTATAGAAAAGGCAATACCTGGCGCAATTAAAATTTGCGACAGTAAAAAATTATTTTTTGCAAAATTTACTGTAGAAAAGGCAAATCCCTGGCGCAATTAAAATTTGCGACAGTAGAAAATTATTTTTTGAAAAATTTACTGTAGAAAAGGCAATCCCTGGCGCAATTTAAAATTTGCGACAGTAGAAAATTATTTTTTGAAAAATTTACTATAGAAAAAGCAATCCCTGGCGTATTTAAAATTTGCGACAGTAAAAAATTATTTTTTGAATAATTTACTATAGAAAAGACAATTTCTGGCGCAATTAAAATTTGCGACAGTAAACAATTATTTTTTGAATAATTTACTATAGAAAAGGCAATCCCTGGCGCAATTAAAATTTGCGACAGTAAAAAATTATTTTTTGCAAAATTTACTGTAGAAAAGGCAATCCCTGGCGTATTTAAAATTTGCGACATTAAAAAATTAATTTTTGAAAAATTTACTATAGAAAAGGCAAACCCTGGCGTATTTAAAACTTGCGAGAAAAAAAAATTATTTTTTGAATAATTTACTATAGAAAAGGCAATCCCTGGCGCAATTAAAATTTGCGACAGTAAGAAATTATTGTTTCAATAATTTAATATAGAAAAGGCAATCCCTGGCGCAATTAATATTTGCGACAGTAAAAAAATTTTTTTTGCAAAAATTACTATAGAAGAGGCAATCCCAGGCGTATTTAAAATTTGCGACAGTATAAAATTAATTTGTGAAAAATTTACTATAGAAAAGCAATCCCTGGCGAATTTAAAATTTGCGACAGTAAAAAATTATTTTTTGAATAATTTACTGTAGAAAAGGCAATTCCCTGGCGCAATTAAAATTTGCGACAGTACAAAATTATTTTTTGAAAAATTTAGTGTAGAAAAGGCAATCCCTGGCGCAATTAAAATTTGCGACAGTAAAAAATTATTTTTTGAAAAATTTACTATAGAAAGGCAATCCCTGGCGTAATTATAATTTGCGACAGTAAAAAATTAGTTTTTGAAAAATTTACTGAAGAAAAGGCAATCTCTGGCGCAATTAAAATTTGCGACAGTAGAAAATTATTTTTTGAAAAATTTACTGTAGAAAAGGCCAATCCCTGGCGCAATTAAAATTTGCGACAGTAAAAAAATTTTTTTTTGAATAATTTACTATAGAAAAGGCAATCCCTGTATTTTTTGAAAAATTTACTGTAGAAAAGGCAATCCTTGGCGCAATTAAAATTTGCGACAGTAGAAAATTATTTTTGAAAAATTTACTGTAGAAAAGGCAATCCCTGGCGCAATTAAAATTTGCGACAGTAAACAATTATTTTTTGAATAATTTACTATAGAAAAGGCAATCCTGGCGCAATTAAAATTTGCGACAGTAAAAAATTATTTTTTGCAAAATTTACTGTAGAAAAGGCAATACCTGGCGCAATTAAAATTTGCGACAGTAGAAAATTATTTTTTGAAAAATTTACTGTAGAAAAGGCAATCCCTGGCGCAATTAAAATTTGCGACAGTAGAAAATTATTTTTTGAAAAATTTACTATAGAAAAAGCAATCCCTGCCGTATTTAAAATTTGCGACAGTAAAAAATTATTTTTTGAATAATTTACTATAGAAAAGACAATCTCTGGCGCAATTAAAATTTGCGACAATAAACAATTATTTTTTGAATAATTTACTATAGAAAAGGCAATCCCTGGCGCAATTAAAATTTGCGACAGTAAAAAATTATTTTTTGCAAAATTTACTGTAGAAAAGGCAATCCCTGGCGTATTTAAAATTTGCGACATTAAAAAATTAATTTTTGAAAAATTTACTATAGAAAAGGCAAACCCTGGCGTATTTAAAATTTGCGACAGTAAAAAATTAATTTTTGAAAAATTTACTATATAAAAGGCAATCCCTGGCGGATTTAAAACTTGCGACAGTAAAAAATTATTTTTTAAAAATTTACTGTAGGAAAGGCAATCCCTGGCGCACTTAAAATTTGCGACAGTATAGAATTAAATTTTGAAAAATTTACTATAGAAAAGGCAATCCCTGGCGTAATTAAAATTTGCGACAGCAAAAAATTAATTTTTGAAAAATTTACTATAGGAAAGGCAATCCCTGGCGTAATTAAAATTTGCGACAGTAAAAAATTAATTTTGGAAAATTTACTATAGAAAAGGCAATCCCTGGCGTAATTAAAATTTGCGACAGTAAAAAATTAATTTTTGAAAAATTTACTATAGAAAAGGCAATCCCTGGCCGATTTAAAAATTGCGTCAGTAAAAAATTATTTTTTGAAAAATTTACTGTAGAAAAGACAATCCCTGTCGCAATTAAAATTTGCGACAGTAAAAATTATTTTTTGAAAAATTTACTATAGAAAAGGCAATCCCTGGCGTAATTAAAATTTTCGACAGTAAAAAATTATTTTTTGAAAAATTTACTGTAGAAAAGGCAATCCCTGGCGTAATTAAAATTTGCGACAGTAAAAAATTAATTTTTGGAAAATTTACTATAGAAAAGGCAATCCCTGGCGTATTTAAAATTTGCGACAGTAAAAAATTATTTTTTGATAAATTTACTGTAGAAAAGGCAATCCCTGGCGCAATTAAAATTTGCGACAGTAAAAAATTATTTTTTAAAAATTTACTATAGAAAAGGCAATCCCTGGCGAAATTAAAATTTTCGACAGTAAAAAATTATTTTTTGAAAAATTTACTGTAGAAAAGGCAATCCCTGGCGTAATTAAAATTTGCGACAGTAAAAATTAATTTTTGAATCATTTACTATAGAAAAGGCAATCCCTGGCGTAATTAAAATTTGCGACAGTAAAAAATTAATTTTTGGAAAATTTACTATAGAAAAGGCAATCCCTGGCGTAATTAAAATTTGCGACAGTAAAAAATTAATTTTTGAAAAATTTACTATATAAAAGGCAATCCCTGGCGGATTTAAAACTTGCGACAGTAAAAAATTATTTTTTAAAAATTTACTGTAGAAAAGGCAATCCCTGGCGCAATTAAAATTTGCGACAGTAAAAAATTAAATTTAAAAAAATTTACTATAGAAAAGGCAATCCCTGGCGTATTTAAAATTTGCGACAGTAAAAAATTAGTTTTTGAATAATTTACTAGAGAAAAGGCAATCCCTGGCGTAATTAAAATTTTCGACAGTAAAAAATTATTTTTGGAAAATTTACTATAGAAAAGGCAATCCCTGGCGTAATTAAAATTTGCGACAGTAAAAAATTAATTTTTGAAAAATTTACTATAGGAAAGGCAATCCTGGCGTAATTAAAATTTGCGACAGGAAAAAATTAATTTTTGGAAAATTTACTATAGAAAAGGCAATCCCTGGCGTAATTAAAATTTGCGACAGTAAAAAATTAATTTTTGAAAAATTTACTATAGAAAAGGCAATCCCTGGCCGATTTAAAAATTGCGTCAGTAAAAATTATTTTTTGAAAAATTTACTGTAGAAAAGACAATCCCTGGCGTAATTAAAATTTGCGACAGTAAAAAATTAATTTTTGAAAAATTTACTATAGAAAAGGCAATCCCTGGCGTAATTAAAATTTGCGACAGTAAAAAATTAATTTTTGAAAAATTTACTATAGGAAATAATTAAAATTTGCGACAGTAAAAAATTAATTTTTGGAAAATTTACTATAGAAAAGGCAATCCCTGGGGTAATTAAAATTTGCGACAGTAAAAAATTAATTTTTGAAAAATTTACTATATAAAAGGCAATCCTGGCGGATTTAAAACATGCGACAGTAAAAAATTATTTTTTTAAAAATTTACTGTAGAAAAGGCAATCCCTGGCGCACTTAAAATTTGCGACAGTATAGAATTAAATTTTGAAAAATTTACTATAGAAAAGGCAATCCCTGGCGTAATTAAAATTTGCGACAGTAAAAAATTAATTTTTGAAAAATTTACTATAGGAAAGGCAATCCCTGGCGTAATTAAAATTTGCGACAGTAAAAAATTAATTTTTGGAAAATTTACTATAGAAAAGGCAAAACCTGGTGTAATTAAAATTTGCGACAGTAAAAAATTAATTTTGAAAAATTTACTATAGAAAAGGCAATCCCTGGCCGATTTAAAAATTGCGTCAGTAAAAAATTATTTTTTGAAAAATTTACTGTAGAAAAGACAATCCCTGGCGCAATTAAAATTTGCGACAGTAAAAAATTATTTTTTGAAAAATTTACTATAGAAAAGGCAATCCCTGGCGTAATTAAAATTTGCGACAGTAAAAAATTAATTTTTGAATAATTTACTATAGAAAAGGCAATCCCTGGCGTATTTAAAATTTGCGACAGTAAAAAATTATTTTTTGATAAATTTACTGTAGAAAAGGCAATCCCTGGCGCAATTAAAACTTGCGACAGTAAAAAATTATTTTTTAAAAATTTACTATAGAAAAGGCAATCCCTGGCGCAGTTAAAATTTTCGACAGTAAAAAATTATTTTTGAAAAATTTACTGTAGAAAAGGCAATCCCTGGCGTAATTAAAATTTGCGACAGTAAAAAATTAATTTTTGAATAATTTACAATAGAAAAGGCGATCCCTGGCGTATTTAAAATTTGCGACAGTAAAAAATTATTTTTGATAAATTTACTGTAGAAAAGGCAATCCCTGGCGCAATTAAAACTTGCGACAGTAAAAAATTATTTTTTAAAAATTTACTATAGAAAAGGCAATCCCTGGCGCAGTTAAAATTTTCGACAGTAAAAAATTATTTTTTGAAAAATTTACTGTAGAAAAGGCAATCCCTGGCGTAATTAAAATTTGCGACAGTAAAAAATTAATTTTTGAATAATTTACAATAGAAAAGGCGATCCCTGGCGTATTTAAAATTTGCGACAGTAAAAAATTATTTTTTGAAAAATTGACTGTAGAAAAGGCAATCCCTGGCGCAATTAAAATTTGCGACAGTAAAAAATTATTTTTTGAATAATTTACTATAGAAAAGGCAATCCCTGGCGGATTTAAAATTTGCGACAGTAAAAAATTAAATTTTGAAAAATTTACTGTAGAAAAGGCAATCCCTGGCGTAATTAAAATTTGCGACAGTAAAAAATTAAATTTAAAAAAATTTACTATAGAAAAGGCAATCCCTGGCGTATTTAAAATTTGCGACAGTAAAAAATTAGTTTTTGAATAATTTACTAGAGAAAAGGCAATCCCTGGAGTAATTAAAATTTTCGACAGTAAAAAATTATTTTTTGCAAAATTTACTATAGAAAAGGCAATCCCTGGAGGATTTAAAATTTGCGACAGTAAAAAATTAATTTTTGAAAAATTTACTATAGAAAAGGCAATCCCTGGCGTATTTAAATTTTGCGACAGTAAAAAATTAATTTGTGAAAAATTTACTATAGAAAAGGCAATCCCTGGCGCAATTAAAATTTGCGACAGTAAAAAATTAATTTTTGAAAAATTTACTGTAGAAAAGGCAATCCGGGCGTATTTAAAATTTGCGACAGTAAAAAATTAATTTTTGAAAAATTTACTATAGAAAAGGCAATCCCTGGCGTATTTAAAATTTGCGACAGTATAAAATTAAATTTGTGAAAAATTTACTATAGAAAAGGCAATCCCTGGCGCAATTAAAATTTGCGACAGTAAAAAATTATTTTTTTGCCAAATTTACTATAGAAAAGGCAATTCCTGGCGCAATTAAAATTTGCGACAGTATAGAATTATTTTTTGAAAAATTTACTATAGAAAAGGCAATCCCTGGCGCAATTAAAATTTGCGACAGTAAAAAATTATTTTTTTGCCAAATTTACTATAGAAAAGGCAATCCCTGGCGCAATTAAAATTTGCGACAGTATAGAATTATTTTTTGAAAAATTTACTATAGAAGAGGCAATCCCTGGCGCAATTAAAATTTGCGACAGTAGAAAATAATTTTTTGAAAAATTTACTGTAGAAAAGGCAATCCCTGGCGTATTTAAAATTTGCGACAGTAAAAAATTAATTTTTGAAAAATTTACTGTAGAAAAGGTAATCACTGGCGCAATTAAAACTTGCGAGAAAAAAAAATTATTTTTTGAATAATTTACTATAGAAAAGGCAATCCCTGGCACAATTAAAATTTGCGACAGTAAGAAATTATTGTTTGAATAATTTAATATAGAAAAGGCAATCCCTGGCGCAATTAATATTTGCGACAGTAAAAAATTTTTTTTGCAAAAATTACTATAGAAGAGGCAATCCCAGGCGTATTTAAAATTTGCGACAGTACAAAATTATTTTTTGAAAAATTTAGTGTAGAAAAGGCAATCCCTGGCGCAATTAAAATTTGCGACAGTAAAAAATTATTTTTGAAAAATTTACTATAGAAAGGCAATCCCTGGCGTAATTATAATTTGCGACAGTAAAAAATTAGTTTTTGAAAAATTTACTGAAGAAAAGGCAATCTTTGGCGCAATTAAAATTTGCGACAGTAGAAAATTATTTTTTGAAAAATTTACTGTAGAAAAGGCAATCTCTGGCGCAATTAAAATTTGCGACAGTAAAAAATTATTTTTTGAATAATTTACTATAGAAAAGGCAATCCCTGGCGCAATTAAAATTTGCGACAGTAAAAAATTATTTTTTGAAAAATTTACTGTAGAAAAGGCAATCCTTGGCGCAATTAAAATTTGCGACAGTAGAAAATTATTTTTTGAAAAATTTACTGTAGAAAAGGCAATCCCTGGCGCAATTAAAATTTGCGACAGTAAACAATTATTTTTTGAATAATTTACTATAGAAAAGGCAATCCCTGGCGCAATTAAAATTTGCGACAGTAAAAAATTATTTTTTGCAAAATTTACTGTAGAAAAGGCAATCCCTGGCGCAATTAAAATTTGCGACAGTAGAAAATTATTTTTGAAAAATTTACTGTAGAAAAGGCAATCCCTGGCGCAATTAAAATTTGCGACAGTAGAAAATTATTTTTTGAAAAATTTACTATAGAAAAAGCAATCCCTGGCGTATTTAAAATTTGCGACAGTAAAAAATTATTTTTTGAATAATTTACTATAGAAAAGACAATCTCTGGCGCAATTAAAATTTGCGACAGTAAACAATTATTTTTTGAATAATTTACTATAGAAAAGGCAATCCCTGGCGCAATTAAAATTTGCGACAGTAAAAAATTATTTTTTGCAAAATTTACTGTAGAAAAGGCAATCCCTGGCGTATTTAGAATTTGCGACAGTATAAAATTAAATTTTGAAAAATTTACTATAGAAAAGGCAATCCCTGGCGTATTTAAAATTTGCGACAGTAAAAAATTAATTTTTGAAAAATTTACTATAGAAAAGGCAATCCCTGGCGGATTTAAAACTTGCGACAGTAAAAAATTATTTTTTTAAAAATTTACTGTAGAAAAGGCAATCCCTGGCGCACTTAAAATTTGCGACAGTAAAAAATTAATTTTTGAAAAATTTACTATATAAAAGGCAATCCCTGGCGGATTTAAAACTTGCGACAGTAAAAAATTATTTTTTTAAAAATTTACTGTAGAAAAGGCAATCCCTGGCGCACTTAAAATTTGCGACAGTATAGAATTAAATTTTGAAAAATTTACTACAGAAAAGGCAATCCCTGGCGTAATTAAATTTTGCGACAGTAAAAAATTAATTTTTGAAAAATTTACTATAGGAAAGGCAATCCCTGGCGTAATTAAAATTTGCGACAGTAAAAAATTAATTTTTGGAAAATTTACTATAGAAAAGGCAATCCCTGGCGTAATTAAAATTTGCGACAGTAAAAATTAATTTTTGAAAAATTTACTATAGAAAAGGCAATCCTGGCGTAATTAAAATTTTCGAAAGTAAAAAGTTATTTTTTGAAAAATTTACTGTAGAAAAGGCAATCCCTGGCGTAATTAAAATTTGCGACAGTAAAAAATTAATTTTTGAATAATTTACTATAGAAAAAGCAATCCCTGGCGTATTTAAAATTTGCGACAGTAAAAAAGTATTTTTGAAAAATTTACTGTAGAAAAGGCAATCCCTGGCGCAATTAAAATTTGCGACAGTAAAAAATTATTTTTTGAAAAATTTACTATAGAAAAGGCAATCCCTGGCGTAATTAAAATTTTCGACAGTAAAAAATTATTTTTTGAAAAATTTACTGTAGAAAGGCAATCCCTGGCGTAATTAAAATTTGCGACAGTAAAAAATTAATTTTTGAATAATTTACTATAGAAAAGGCAATCCCTGGCGAATTTAAAATTTGCGACAGTAAAAAATTATTTTTTGATAAATTTACTGTAGAAAAGGCAATCCTGGAGCAATTAAAATTTGCGACAGTAAAAAATTATTTTTTAAAATTTACTATAGAAAAGGCAATCCCTGGCGTAATTAAAATTTTCGACAGTAAAAAATTATTTTTTGAAAAATTTACTGTAGAAAAGGCAATCCCTGGCGTAATTAAAATTTGCGACAGTAAAAAATTAATTTTTGAATAATTTACAATAGAAAAGGCGATCCCTGGCGTATTTAAAATTTGCGACAGTAAAAAATTCTTTTTTGAAAAATTGACTGTAGAAAAGGCAATCCCTGGCGCAATTAAAATTTGCGACAGTAAAAAATTATTTTTTGAATAATTTACTATAGAAAAGGCAATCCCTGGCGGATTTAAAATTTGCGACAGTAAAAAATTAAATTTTGAAAAATTTACTGTAGAAAAGGCAATCCCTGGCGCAATTAAAATTTGCGACAGTAAAAATTAAATTTAAAAAAATTTACTATAGAAAAGGCAATCCCTGGCGTATTTAAAATTTGCGACAGTAAAAAATTCGTTTTTGAATAATTACTAGAGAAAAGGCAATCCCTGGCGTAATTAAAATTTTCGACAGTAAAAAATTATTTTTTGCAAAATTTACTATAGAAAAGGCAATCCCTGGAGGATTTAAAATTTGCGACAGTAAAAAATTAATTTTTGAAAAATTTACTATAGAAAAGGCAATCCCTGGCGTATTTAAAATATGCGACAGTAAAAAATTAATTTGTGAAAAATTTACTATAGAAAAGGCAATCCCTGGCGCAATTAAAATTTGCGACAGTAAAAAATTAATTTTTGAAAAATTTACTGTAGAAAAGGCAATCCGGGGCGTATTTAAAATTTGCGACAGTAAAAAATTAATTTTTGAAAAATTTACTATAGAAAAGGCAATCACTGGCGTAATTAAAATTTTCGACAGTAAAAAATTATTTTTTGCAAAATTTGCTATAGAAAAGGCAATCCCTGGCGCAATTAAAATTTGCGACATTAAAAGTTATTTTTTGCCAAATTTACCATAGAAAAGGCAATCCCTGGCGTATTTAAAATTTGCGACAGTAAAAAATTAATTTGTGAAAAATTTACTATAGAAAAGGCAATCCCTGGCGTATTTAAAATTTGCGACAGTAGAAAATTAATTTGTGAAAAATTTACTATAGAAAAGGCAATCCCTGGCGGATTTAAAATTTGCGACAGTATAAAATTAATTTGTGAAAAATTTACTATAGAAAAGGCAATCCCTGGCGTATTTAAAATTTGCGACAGTAAAAAAATATTTTTTGAATAATTTACTATAGAAAAGGCAATCCCTGGCGTATTTAAAATTTGCGACAGTATAAAATTAAATTTGTGAAAAATTTACTATAGAAAAGGCAATCCCTGGCGCAATTAAAATTTGCGACAGTAAAAAATTATTTTTTTGCCAAATTTACTATAGAAAAGGCAATCCCTGGCGCAATTAAAATTTGCGACAGTATAGAATTATTTTTTGAAAAATTTACTATAGAAAAGGCAATCCCTGGCGCAGTTAAAATTTGCGACAGTAAAAAATTATTTTTTTGCCAAATTTACTATAGAAAAGGCAATCCCTGGCGCAATTAAAATTTGCGACAGTATAGAATTATTTTTTGAAAAATTTACTATAGAAAAGGCAATCCCTGGCGCATTTAAAATTTGCGACAGTAGAAAATAATTTTTTGAAAAATTTAATGTAGAAAAGGCAATCCCTGGCGTATTTAAAATTTGCGACAGTAAAAAATTAATTTTTGAAAAATTTACTGTAGAAAAGGTAATCACTGGCGCAATTAAAACTTGCGACAAAAAAAAATTATTTTTTGAATAATTTACTATAGAAAAGGCAATCCTGGCGCAATTAAAATTTGCGACAGTAAGAAATTATTGTTTGAATAATTTAATATAGAAAAGGCAATCCCTGGCGCAATTAATATTTGCGACAGTAAAAAATTTTTTTTGCAAAAATTACTATAGAAGAGGCAATCCCAGGCGTATTTAAAATTTGCGACAGTATAAAATTAATTTGTGGAAAATTTACTATAGAAAAGGCAATCCCTGGCGTATTTAAAATTTGCGACAGTAAAAAATTATTTTTTGAATAATTTACTGTAGAAAAGGCAATCCCTGGCGCAATTAAAATTTGCGACAGTACAAAATTATTTTTTGAAAAAATTAGTGTAGAAAAGGCAATCCCTGGCGCAATTAAAATTTGAGACAGTAAAAAATTATTTTTTGAAAAATTTACTATAGAAAGGCAATCCCTGGCGTAATTATAATTTGCGACAGTAAAAAATTAGTTTTTGAAAAATTTACTGAAGAAAAGGCAATCTCTGGCGCAATTAAAATTTGCGACAGTAGAAAATTATTTTTTGAAAAATTTACTGTAGAAAAGGCAATCCCTGGCGCAATTAAAATTTGCAACAGTAAAAAATTATTTTTTGAATAATTTACTATAGAAAAGGCAATCCCTTGCGCAATTAAAATTTGCGACATTAAAAAATTATTTTTTGAAAAATTTACTGTAGAAAAGGCAATCCTTGGCGCAATTAAAATTTGCGACAGTAGAAAATTATTTTTTGAAAAATTTACTGTAGAAAAGGCAATCCCTGGCGCAATTAAAATTTGCGACAGTAAAAAATTATTTTTTGAATAATTTACTATAGAAAAGGCAATCCCTGGCGTATTTAAAATTTGCGACAGTAAAAATTAATTTGTGAAAAATTTACTATAGAAAAGGCAATCCCTGTCGTATTTAAAATTTGCGACAGTAGAAAATTAATTTGTGAAAAATTTACTATAGAAAAGGCAATCCCTGGCGGATTTAAAATTTGCGACAGTATAAAATTAATTTGTGAAAAATTTACTATAGAAAAGGCAATCCCTGGCGTATTTAAAATTTGCGACAGTAAAAAATTATTTTTTGAATAATTTACTATAGAAAAGGCAATCCCTGGCGTATTTAAAATTTGCGACAGTATAAAATTAAATTTGTGAAAAATTTACTATAGAAAAGGCAATCCTTGGCGTATTTAAAATTTGCGACAGTATAAAATTAATTTGTGAAAAATTTACTATAGAAAAGGCAATCCCTGGCGTATTTAAAATTTGCGACAGTATAAAATTAAATTTGTGAAAAATTTACTATAGAAAAGGCAATCCCTGGCGCAATTAAAATTTGCGACAATAAAAAATTATTTTTTTGCCAAATTTACTATAGAAAAGGCAATCCCTGGCGCAATTAAAATTTGCGACAGTATAGAATTATTTTTTGAAAAATTTACTATAGAAAAGGCAATCCCTGGCGCAATTAAAATTTGCGACAGTAGAAAATAAAATTTTTTGAAAAATTTACTGTAGAAAAGGCAATCCCTGGCGTATTTAAAATTTGCGACAGTAAAAAATTAATTTTTGAAAAATTTACTGTAGAAAAGGTAATCACTGGCGCAATTAAAACTTGCGACAAAAAAAAATAATTTTTTGAATAATTTACTATAGAAAAGGCAATCCCTGGCGCAATTAAAATTTGCGACAGTAAGAAATTATTGTTTGAATAATTTAATATAGAAAAGGCAATCCCTGGCGCAATTAATATTTGCGACAGTAAAATTTTTTTTTGCAAAAATTACTATAGAAGAGGCAATCCCTGGCGTATTTAAAATTTGCGACAGTATAAAATTAATTTGTGAAAAATTTACTATAGAAAAGGCAATCCCTGGCGTATTTAAAATTTGCGACAGTAAAAAATTATTTTTTGAATAATTTACTGTAGAAAAGGCAATCCCTGGCGCAATTAAAATTTGCGACAGTACAAAATTATTTTTTGAAAAATTTACTATAGAAAAGGCAATCCCTGGCGTAATTAAAATTTTCGAAAGTAAAAAGTTATTTTTTGAAAAATTTACTGTAGAAAAGGCAATCCCTGGCGTAATTAAAATTTGCGACAGTAAAAAATTAATTTTTGAATAATTTACTATAGAAAAAGCAATCCCTGGCGTATTTAAAATTTGCGACAGTAAAAAAGTATTTTTTGAAAAATTTACTGTAGAAAAGGCAATCCCTGGCGCAATTAAAATTTGCGACAGTAAAAAATTATTTTTTGAAAAATTTACTATAGAAAAGGCAATCCCTGGCGTAATTAAAATTTTCGACAGTAAAAATTATTTTTTGAAAAATTTACTGTAGAAAGGCAATCCCTGGCGTAATTAAAATTTGCGACAGTAAAAAATTAATTTTTGAATAATTTACTATAGAAAAGGCAATCCCTGGCGAATTTAAAATTTGCGACAGTAAAAAATTATTTTTTGATAAATTTACTGTAGAAAAGGCAATCCCTGGAGCAATTAAAATTTGCGACAGTAAAAAATTATTTTTTAAAAATTTACTATAGAAAAGGCAATCCCTGGCGTAATTAAATTTTCGACAGTAAAAAATTATTTTTTGAAAAATTTACTGTAGAAAAGGCAATCCCTGGCGTAATTAAAATTTGCGACAGTAAAAAATTAATTTTTGAATAATTTACAATAGAAAAGGCGATCCCTGGCGTATTTAAAATTTGCGACAGTAAAAAATTCTTTTTTGAAAAATTGACTGTAGAAAAGGCAATCCCTGGCGCAATTAAAATTTGCGACAGTAAAAAATTATTTTTTGAATAATTTACTATAGAAAAGGCAATCCCTGGCGGATTTAAAATTTGCGACAGTAAAAAATTAAATTTTGAAAAATTTACTGTAGAAAAGGCAATCCTGGCGCAATTAAATTTGCGACAGTAAAAAATTAAATTTAAAAAATTTACTATAGAAAAGGCAATCCCTGCGTATTTAAAATTTGCGACAGTAAAAAATTCGTTTTTGAATAATTTACTAGAGAAAAGGCAATCCCTGGCGTAATTAAAATTTTCGACAGTAAAAAATTATTTTTTGCAAAATTTACTATAGAAAAGGCAATCCCTGGAGGATTTAAAATTTGCGACAGTAAAAAATTAATTTTTGAAAAATTTACTATAGAAAAGGCAATCCCTGGCGTATTTAAAATATGCGACAGTAAAAAATTAATTTGTGAAAAATTTACTATAGAAAAGGCAATCCCTGGCGCAATTAAAATTTGCGACAGTAAAAAATTAATTTTGAAAAATTTACTGTAGAAAAGGGAATCCGGGGCGTATTTAAAATTTGCGACAGTAAAAAATTAATTTTTGAAAAATTTACTATAGAAAAGGCAATCACTGGCGTAATTAAAATTTTCGACAGTAAAAAATTATTTTTGCAAAATTTGCTATAGAAAAGGCAATCCCTGGCGCAATTAAAATTTGCGACAGTAAAAATTATTTTTTGCCAAATTTACCATAGAAAAGGCAATCCCTGGCGTATTTAAAATTTGCGACAGTAAAAAATTAATTTGTGAAAAATTTACTATAGAAAAGGCAATCCCTGGCGTATTTAAAATTTGCGACAGTAGAAAATTAATTTGTGAAAAATTTACTATAGAAAAGGCAATCCCTGGCGGATTTAAAATTTGCGACAGTATAAAATTAATTTGTGAAAAATTTACTATAGAAAAGGCAATCCCTGGCGTATTTAAAATTTGCGACAGTAAAAAAATATTTTTTGAATAATTTACTATAGAAAAGGCAATCCCTGGCGTATTTAAAATTTGCGACAGTATAAAATTAAATTTGTGAAAAATTTACTATAGAAAAGGCAATCCCTGGCGCAATTAAAATTTGCGACAGTAAAAAATTATTTTTTTGCCAAATTTACTATAGAAAAGGCAATCCCTGGCGCAATTAAAATTTGCGACAGTATAGAATTATTTTTTGAAAAATTTACTATAGAAAAGGCAATCCCTGGCGCAGTTAAAATTTGCGACAGTAAAAAATTATTTTTTTGCCAAATTTACTATAGAAAAGGCAATCCCTGGCGCAATTAAAATTTGCGACAGTATAGAATTATTTTTTGAAAAATTTACTATAGAAAAGGCAATCCCTGGCGCATTTAAAATTTGCGACAGTAGAAAATAATTTTTTGAAAAATTTAATGTAGAAAAGGCAATCCCTGGCGTATTTAAAATTTGCGACAGTAAAAAATTAATTTTTGAAAAATTTACTGTAGAAAAGGTAATCACTGGCGCAATTAAAACTTGCGACAAAAAAAAATTATTTTTTGAATAATTTACTATAGAAAAGGCAATCCCTGGCGCAATTAAAATTTGCGACAGTAAGAAATTATTGTTTGAATAATTTAATATAGAAAAGGCAATCCCTGGCGCAATTAATATTTGCGACAGTAAAAAATTTTTTTTGCAAAAATTACTATAGAAGAGGCAATCCCAGGCGTATTTAAAATTTGCGACAGTATAAAATTAATTTGTGAAAATTTACTATAGAAAAGGCAATCCCTGGCGTATTTAAAATTTGCGACAGTAAAAAATTATTTTTTGAATAATTTACTGTAGAAAAGGCAATCCCTGGCGCAATTAAAATTTGCGACAGTACAAAATTATTTTTGAAAAAATTAGTGTAGAAAAGGCAATCCCTGGCGCAATTAAAATTTGAGACAGTAAAAAATTATTTTTTGAAAAATTTACT